>CAUYRT010007001.1:0-123557 GCA_963574885.1 Lepilemur ruficaudatus
GCCTCGTGGTCGTGTCTCTCAGGCTGCTGTTCCTTGTACCCACAGGAGTGCCCGTGCGCAGCGGAGATGCCACCTTCCCCAAAGCTATGGACAACGTGACGGTCCGGCAGGGGGAGAGCGCCACCCTCAGGTAGGGAGCTGTCCTTCAGCGGGGACTAAGCCCCTCGGATGTGGGTCCTGGGGAGGGGTGAGGGAGAGAGAAAGGAAGGCTCCTGGGGGCATTGGAGCGTGTGCGAGGGCCTTCTGCAGGCCCGAGATGCCCACTTGCACACTGTGGCTGTTGACACCCATGCTCCTGGACAGGTTTGTCATCTGCTCCAGCTTTTCTGGTCCAGGTGCTTATGAGTAAACATTGAGGTGCACTCTTGGGACTCCATGGATCTGGAGGCCATGACATGCTAGATTCACTCTTGCGTGGGCACGAAGATAAGAACATGACAGTACTGGAGTTGAAATACTGGGTGGTTAGCCTAAGATCCGTGGATGCTCTTTCACACAAGGTATGTGATGAGGTGGGATCATTCCCAGGACCAACAGGCTAGCCCTCATCAGAGGTACACCTGGAATTTAGGGCTCTGGAATGACCAGTGCCAGGCCACGGATGTTAGGAGTTTGCGCAAGACCCAGCACTAGTGCCAACCCAGTGTGATGCTCCTGGGCCTCTGTTATAAATTATGAGGGCTGTTTTATTTTTGCAGACTGAGGCCAAGGAGAGGAAACATGTAGCTTTTATGCAACGGCATCACTCCTGTGTGGAAGGCACAATAGGAAAGCTTTTTGTTTTAAGTTAATGAGTTACAGAGAATCACTTACATGCTCCAGGCAGAGGGGTGGAGATTCTTGGAATATGAACCTTTAGGGACTGGGCCTGCTGCAGCAGAGACTTTAATAAAAATGCAGCCACCACTTTCCACCAGCTCAGCAGATATCATCTTTTATCCCTTTAATGAGGCAGTTCTGGTCCTAGGAGACAGATTCAGGGACGTCCCAGCTTAACTATGTCTCACAGTGTACACAGGGTAAATGCATTTGCCCTGCCTATGACTTTGATGGTTATGGTGAAAATAAAACATTCTGACCCAGATTCTGCAGCCAAAATACCTGGCTTCTCCAAGGAGAGAATGAGGGTGGGAGTTCTTCCTGTTCTTCCTTTGGCTTCCCTGGTGGAATTCTCCCCAAATCTAGACAAGCCTCTCCCTGGGGAAGGAAAGAAAGCGTCTGGGGCACTAATATTCTTTTCCTAAGCCCAAGGGTTAAGGTTGGATTCTTGCCACTTTGAGTGGTGGTTCTTAGTTGAATCTTCTTTAGAGCTAAAGAACGGGTCCCAGAACCCTGTCTGCTGTTGCTTGGATGCACACAGAAGATAGAGAAAAAGGAGGATAAAGATGCTTCTCCCAGATGGCATGAGGGAAAAGTCCTCCTGGCCACATGGGTACCCCTTTGCCTGACCAAACTCGAGTGTAATATTCTTACTTCATTGCTTCAGAGAAAGTCTGGGAATCAGCTCCCTGAGAAATGACTTGTGGGATGCGTATTTACAGTGGACTGGTTGGCTCAAAGACACGAGTAGCACATGGGCTATAATGCATGTTAACCGAGGAAATGTTGGTAAATGTCAGTAGTGCACTGGGATGTCGACGCTGCCACATACCTCTTATCTTCTAACCTATCGCTGGGGGCAAAGAGGTCCATCCCTAAATAGATCTGAGTGCTAAATTTTCCAAAGTCCTCTGTCCTTTCCTACCCCTAAAAATTAAACCAGAAACTTGAAAACTTGAGCTTTATGCTTTCCCGGATGCAATAAGACGATTCCACCAGCAGAGGGCCAGCTTTGATCTACCATTTTTTTATTAGCTGCTGGCCTGTTTTCATGATCTTCAATTCTAATGTTTAGCAGCTGGGCTTGGGAATGGGCATGGAAATAAAACAAAAAAAGCCAAATAGTTGCTTTTTGTTCTTTATGGAGAAGACACACAACAACTTACATGTTCACTACATGTTCGAGTATAACCGTTATCTGTCACTTGATTGCATGCTCTAATTTTTAAAGTAAGCACGTCGTGTGTTGATTTTGCCTCTTGTCTGTAAATTTGCCCTGAGAATAGACAAATTTAACACGTTGTCCATATTTTAATTTCTTTATATCCTCTTTCTTTAACCTGTGTGGTCTTCTCTTTTATTATTTTCTCACTTCATTTTTATTAGATGCTCCCATCATGTATACTTTGGCCTGTTATTCATTATCTTCTTCCTTTTTATCATTTAATTTTTATAATTCCCTTATTTTTTAACGTTATGATTTCATTACTATTACAATGTTTCTTACAAGAACACAGACCTCTCCTGCAAATTTCTGTGTGTCCCAATCTCCCAATCTCTCTTCTTTTGTTTTCCAAATTCTTTTGCTTTATTGGCTGACAGTTGTGTGACCATCTTAACAAAGAACTTGTTTGTCAGTACACTGAGGGAGAGTCCACATTTCCGGTTTTTAGAAGTCCCTGGCCTCTACTCCAGATAAATGGACCATGTTTTATTTGGTGATGTTTTTCGCTTTTTAAAAAAATGTAAGTTTTAAGTATGGTTATTCTTTGGTCTCCTTAAAGACATTCATTGGGCATTCATTACTTGGGAATTTAGTGTTCCAAATGTATCAAATGTTCAGAATGGATCAGAAAAATTGAATGATACCTATGCCAATCAGCCACAAAAATCCTTTTCAAATATGACTGCCCTAGATCAAATTATCTTAAGTCTGTTTCTAAATCTTGAATGGAGTCACAGAAGGAGGCCAAAGACCTAGTTGAAAAAGCAAAGGAGTCAAGAAACCTGGGTTTGCTTTCAGATTTTCTGATGAAAAATTACCGAGCTTAGAGAAGAATGATTTCCTTTCTTTGGGATATCAGTTTTGTTGTGACAGGTCTTTGATTGCACTGAGGGATATTAGGAAGTGATGTGCCAAAGATGACACTGAAGTTTTGAACATGGATGAAGCTCATTTTATATAAGTGAGGCAATATTATCTTCCTCATAACTACTTCATAGAGCTACTTGAAAAGTAAAAATAATTATTTGAATATTGAGTTATTTTGCCTTCTTGGGAGAGAGATGATATGGAAAATGAAGGTGCTATTCACTAGGGTTGAATTATAGCTTCTATGAATCTGATTTGAATTCATTATTACAAATGGGCCCTCTTGGCCAGAATCATTTCATTACAATTATCTGCTGTTGGGTTAAAAATGTTCTGTGCCTTTCCATTAGATTAGATATGACGAGTATCTAGAAGTCCTGTGTCTGAATCAACGCCCACTTCAGGAAAGGAGTCCAGGATCCTTGGTATGGTGCGTCGGTGTCGTTAAGCCATCCCAGCTGAGTGGATAACTGCATTTGTGCTTTCTTAGTGGGCTTCAGTCTCTCCAGATTTGCTTTAGCTCCTCTGGGGGTCTACATCATCTGCGGACAATTTGAGGGAGTGCAGTGGGATAGAGGTAGAGATTATTGCTGTAACCATCCCACTCAATGGGAGAAGTTCCCATCAACATACTGGGTTCTTTGTTTGTTTTTTAACAGCAGGATAATCACTTTTTTTGATTTAAGCTTGTTGATCTGGGATTATGCTTAATGGCTCTTTTCTAAAGTATCCCTGCATTTTCATTTGGAGGTCCTCATTAATTCATTCAGAACTGAGTATTTGAGGTTTAACTACTGCCAAGGAATAATCTGAGCAGTGGGATTTCACCAAAGCGTCAGGGCGGTGGAGTTCCCAAAGACAGTGTTCCATTGTTTGCCTCCTCTGAGACTTTCCATATTTTGCACTTACCGTCAGCAGCTCTTCCTTTTGTGTAAATTAGAGAATTTAGAGTAGCCATTAGGTATTTCAAAACAAATGCATGACTTTTGCATTTCAATGTTTCATTTGCCTAAACTGAATAGGGTTGTGTTAAGTGCAAAGGCTTTGCTCTTGGTCTCGGAAGATGAAGAAATAAAAAGACACTCAAGCAGGTGCAGGTTCATAAAGGACCTTTCAAATGGTGGCACTAACCTGGTTGGAGTTACCTGGGACACTTTTTAAAAATTCCAATGCCAGGCTCCCAGACCAATGAAATCAAAATCTCTGGGGTTGGGCATGGCTGTGGGCACTTACAGCATCTTTTCCAGTATTTCTAATATGAAGCCAGAGTTGAGAACCTGCTCACTGTTCCAAATCCCCTTCCAGCCCTAGAACCTTGAGCAAGGCTAGTGTCCAGTGTCCCTACCTTCCAGGGAAGTGCCTCCCCCACATGTGCAAAGGGACGGCTATATTAATGCTCTAGAAAGTGCTGTGCTCAGTGGAATGGGTACCTGGGTTTGATTCTCATTCTCCCTGTTATGTTACTACCTACGTGACCTTGAGCACTTCAGTTCAGTTGTGTAACATGGAAACAATATCCTCCTGGTCTGTGTTATCAGGTTCTGTTAACTATAAAGCAACATGTACGTGCAAGTTGTTACTGGTACTAAACAGAACTCCTCACTAACAACTGACAGTACTCTCAATCTTTTCCAGTTTCATCTGCCCCATCTTCTCCTGCTCCACCCCACACATATACACACCTTTAAAATGTGTGAGTCTCTTCCCAGTTCCACTCAGCCTTCTGCTTTTTGCATGTGATTAAGAATTACCCACATCTGAGTTCCAGTAACCCCTGCTACAGATACACACTAGGGACCCGTTGTTTTTTCATGTGTGATTATGGGTACACTGTGGACTCCCGGAGCTTAGGAGCTATGTCTTATGTAGTGAGTGCAGATATTGTGTTGGATTAAAAAACTATGGATTAAAAAAATAAGTATTGATTGAATGCGTTAATCTGTCTTAATGGGACCCAACCTATTCTAATGTATTATTACCTCTACGGCAATGAAATGCTTATATCTAAAGGATTTTGTTCTCTTAAAATATGATCCTGGGACATTCAGGCAGTTGGTTAGAGATCTCGGAGGCCTGAGGGATTTTTGGATTCCATTCAAATCACTTGCCAGAGGGGACAGTTGAATCCACCAATGACTGCAGTCTGATCTGAAACTATGGAAAAGTCTTCACTATCCCTGAGGGCAAGACAACAAGTAAGAGGCTCTTCTTAGCAGCAGTAGAGTAACACATTTGAAGGTGAGCTGCCTCTGTAGAGATTTGCCTTGTTACAGGCACAAGGAGATATGAGAGCAAGAAGGCAGGGGGGCGTTTGCCTGGGAAGTCCGTGTTTCCCCATTGGGTGGTTGGGTCTTGGCTGCAGAATCTGGCAGAGCAGGCTAGCGTGGCACTCCCTGTGACACTCCCTTCTATCTCTGATTGGACATGGACAAACATACCTGTCACACCCTCCCCAGGCCCACACTCCAAGCAGGGCATGGGAGAAGACGTTTTCAAGCATTTAAGATACATGCCCCATGGCTTTCTGAACATCCGGAAAACTCAGCAGCTCTTAGCTAAGTCCTTTGGGTAATTATTTAACCTTTTAAAGTAAATTTAGCCGTTGGGTTCGTTTTAGTTCTGTCTTTCATTTCCCTTCCTTCTAGCTTCTAAAAAAGGACTCTGCCCTTGGCCTGCTTCCTGTGCTTACTGTGCACAGGCTCTGAGGGGGCTGGAGAGCAGGTCTGGCCCGCAGTTGCTGCAGATCTGATGGGATCAGGCAGTGAGATGCAGTGGAGAGGAAGAGTCAAATAGGTCTCATTTGACCTTCCCAGGGGAGGACTTTTAAAATTACTTATTATTAATGTGCAGCAGCCTTCAAAGTCATGAGATGAGAGGAGGGAATTAAGGTCCAAGACATCTTTAGGACTGGCAGAAATTTTCATTGCCTATTAAGTTAGGAACCAAGTATTAACCTTTCCTGATTTTTTTTTTTAATACTGACAAGATAACATCAGATTATTTCAGGTTTGTTTGTTTATTGTTTGTCCTGCAAGAGGTTGCTCTTATTGACGTTGTGCATAGTTGAATTAGAGCTAAAGTTTGTATGGAATGGGTGTCGGGGAGAAGCTTCATTCTTTTCATTTTGGTCCATTCTCAGTCCCCTCCTATCCCCCAATAAATGACAACTACTTACTGTTTTTATACCCTGGTGTATTTTTTTTTTTAAGTGAAAATTGAAGCTATAATGTCTAAGCAGCTCAGCACTGTGCAGCCTAGATCTGTGTACGGTTTTCCTGGTGGGAAGTTTAGAAAGTGTTTGAGCTTTGCCTTACTCTCCTTACAGGATAATGCCAAAGACCCTTTAATAAAATTTGCAAGTGCCCAGAGGAGGAGGGGATGCTTTTAGCACAAACAAAAACTCCTTATTGTATAGGATTTACTATGTGTCAGATGCCACATCAATTACCTACCATTTCATGTAATTTTTAGACTATTACGATCCCAATTAACAGCCTAGGGGATGGAGGTTTAGAAAAGTTAAAACACTTGCCTTTGGTCACATGGTTATTTTGTGTCAGAGTCTACATCAGTTCTTAGGAGACCTTTCTTTCTGCTTCCTCTCAATTTTACAGTATGTCTCTCCCAGATAGAACAGAGAAAGTCTCCAAATGTTACAAGCAGGGGAGAAAAAAGGCACCCTTTCTGTTCCCTGGACACATGCTGAAGCCAAGGTCAGGCAACCAGTGTTTTGGTGGAGAGCTGTCGCTGTCTGCTGTCCTACCGCCAGCGTCTCCATGCCTCACGGTGCGTGATTGCCCTGGTGAACACGGGAGCTGGAAATGGTGCACACTGCAGGCACTGCACAGCCTGACAGCTCGGGGGGAGACGGAGAGCACGGGCGCTCTTGGTTTTCAGCCTGTCCTAAATGTTGTATTATCCTGTCATGGGACCTCCCGCAGCATGTACAGTAGGGCCTCAAAGGACCTGCAAACTAAGACAAAATAAGCAGGCCACTTGTTGGTAAGAACACAACACTGAGACCTGTGAGGAAATGAGTGATGCCCAAGTATAGAATGAAGAGAAGTAATTTATTTAAACCCTAAAGTATTTCATTCCATAATCCTCCTTCCCATCTTTGCATTCCCACATTAATTGAAGCCACTAAGGCTATGAGAACAGAGACCTGCAGGCCTTCCCCCCACCTTGCTTCCAGTTCATACCCCAGAGAAAATCATGTGACCTGCTGTGGCCTCGTCCCTGGGGATGATACGTTTTGCTTAAATTAAAGACATGCTGAAGGCCTTGACCTGGCTTCCCATAATAGTGCTGATCAATAAAATTTTTAGAAATTGGTTTTAAATATTAAACATTTTCACTGGGCTTGAAGATTTATGGTATCTCAATTAACCAAGTTTCCATTGCATAATAAGAGCAAAGAATGTTATAAGTGGTTGTTAAGTTTTCTGGTAGTCCACAGAAGATAATTCAACTCACAATTACCCGAAACGCTATATACTAGCAATGAAGAATAATAGAAAACAGTGTTGTTATAGAAGTAATTATGCAAAAGAGAAAAAAATGAATTTGATGATTTTGTATTTACTGTGAACGCCAATGCTGAAGAAAAGTAGGTGTAATTAGAGGAAGATAATATGGAAACATTTTCTCAAAGATATTTCTGAATACTTTCAAAAGTTTTCGAGTTTGTAGTATTACTTCCACGAGCCAAATTTAATTTTAAAATGCATAGCTTTTATTTGATTTACATACACATTTGTCACTACGCTGACATTTGGAGAAATTTTCATACATGTTGATGAAGGAAGGCAGATAGATAAAGGAAAAAAGGAAATAAAAGACAAAAACAGAATGATATGTGAAAGGAGAACGTTGGAGAGAAATTTTCCAGAAGTTTCAGTTTAGAGTTGAAAGAGGCGAAAGAAAGCAGCTAAAGAGGAGGGGTGGGCGTGTACATGTGAGAATAAAAAAAGCCTCAGGTGGAATTACTGAGTAGGCAAAGGTAGAGAAAAGAAGCAGGAAAGAAAGTGGCCAGAGAAGAATGAGTGGGCTTCCCTGTGGAGTTTCTGGGGTGTGAACTTCTCTTTCTCTGGCTGTCCGGCCACAGGACCACACATATGCTGGTGTCCACCCTTAGCCAAGGCAGGAGCAGTTTAAGGACCAAGTTCTCGCTTGCTGCAGGGCTCTAGCTCTTTCTGAGCCTCACTTCCTGCCTACTCCTCAGCTCTAAGTCCCCTTCTCTCACTGGGTCCTACTCCATGTCTTGCTAATTGACTTCGGACCTTCCCCACAGACCTCTGGGTCATCGGACCTCTTCTCTGAGGGACTAGGCTTACCCTTGACCCCACTCTGCCCAGCCTAGTGGATCAAGGATCTTCCAATGCTTATGTTTGCCTGCTCACCCAAATGTTCTTTTTGGAGACCATCTCACATCCAGGCAGCACGTGAGGTCTAGGCCATGTCCCATGTCACACTTGCTCCCATCTGCCCTGCTCCTGCGCAATTAAACAATTTATTCTCAGATATATGGCTTGCTACGTCAGGTATTTTGTCCACCTCCACCACTCACTGAAGCTTTCACACACACAGCGTCCTGCTCACAGTTTGGAGTCTCCCATGATGGATAAAAGAAGGAGTCACTATCTGTGTGCACAGGGAATTGAATCAGCCAGGTGTTTAATTAGAGGGGCTGTGCTCACACTGAGTTATTGTCTATAAGGCACCCTGTGTAAGAGGAAGGAATTATGGTACTCAAGTTTGTACTGTCCTGTGCTTTTTTATGCCATTTCTAAAGATATCCTCTTCCCATTGTCATTTTCATTGCATCTCCCATGCTCTTTGTTAAAATGCATTAATATCCTCTATCTTTGTGTCTTAGTGTCTAAGAGAATACCTAATGCTTAGTAAGTGCTCCAAGTTTTTTGAAAAGATGACTGCTTCTCCTTTATCTCTATCTCCGTCTCTGTTTCTCTGCCTGTTTCACACACACACACACGCACACACACACACCCCATGCGTATCTGCCTTTTCTAATGGAGATATTCTCACCTATGTTGAGTAATCCAGAAGTCATTGAGATTACAACCACAGATTCTGGCATTTGAATCCTAGTTGAGAGACTGATCTCTCCCTAAATAGTTGATATTTCACTTGTCCTGTCTCCTCCTGCTTGCTATAATTGCAGTATTTGCCAGTTTTATCATATTCCCAAAGTCTGTGGCAAGAGATTCTGGGCAGTTGCAAGGGAGGTCTGCCTGCTTCCCCTCTTTCAGCAAGGTCGCATAATAGAGGATGGCACATTCTGGAAGGACATTTGCAAGCTTTAGGGGATGGAAAAGCCCATGTGAGTAATCTCTTAACATTCCAGAGGGCATTTCAGGATGAAGGGATTTGTGGACTCATCTCTGTGGCCATCTGAAACGCAGCTGCTCCTGTAACAAGCTCTCGTGTGAGGTCCCGGAGCACGCACCAGCAGCGTGTGCCCTGCTGTACTTGCGCAGTGGAAACAGTTTATAGAATGTTCTTGATTATATGCTCTGTTTTACAATTCCAAGTCAGTGGATGCTTAGTGAAATGTAAGATAAAGCATAACCTCAATTGAGAGGTTACGGACACCGGCTGCACAGTCAAAAGGCTCATTTCAGACCCCGGTTCCGGGACTTAATAACTGTATATGGTTGGACAAGTGACTCAATTTCTCTAAGCCTCAATTTCCTGATTAAAAAAAAAAGGACTGTGTACCCTCTTCACTAGGCTATTGGGAGGGAGTAGATGATACCAAGTTTGTGAAGAGCCGAGATGAAGGTCTGACATTGTAACAAGATCACAGTCAATGGTAGTTATTAATTTTTAAAAAATATAAGTTACTGAATTCACAATTTAAGCAAGCACTTTTTATTAGGTACCTACAAGCACAACTCTAGGCAGTGTGGAAATTGTAAAGTTGGATTAATTCTGGGCTCTTCTCTCTAAACGTTCACATATGTTGAATATGTAAATATGTTGGCAGAACACAGAGCCCACAGATCAGGAAAGAGGGTGGAAAGGAGAGAGAGTGATAAAAAAAGAGGGAGGAAGAAAATTTGCTTAACACATTGACTGCCACACTAGGAAAAAAAATGTTTTCCCTGCGGCCGTGGTGTTTTATTAAGAAAATAGAATAAAAACTTTGAAAACGAAATGATCCTTTCTAATTTAATGAAATATTTATTAGTTTTTATTGTTTTCTGTGCATGAGTTACATGCAACTTGAAAAATAGTTCATAAGCATAAAGGTGAAGAGATGTGTGAGTTACCTATACTTCATGAGGCTCCAGGTTTAAAACTAGCATGAGTTAAATATAACTCACATGGTAGTTAATGTGTTAAAATAAAATGCACCCATATTAAGTGTTCATAGCAATAAACTTGGACACATATATTCACCCATGTAACCACCTCATGAGGTGCAGAACATCTACATTACCTTCCAAAAGTTCCTCTGTTCCCCTTTTTTATTGTGGTGAACTATACATAACATAACATTGAGCACTTTAACCAATTTTAAGTGTACAGTTCAGTGGCATTAAGTACATTCACATTGCTGTGCAGCCATTACCACCATCCACCTCTAGATCTTATTTCACCTTTTCAAACTGAAACTCCATATCCTTTAAACAATAACTCCCCATTCTTCCCTCGCCCCAGCCCCTGGAAACCACCATTCGTCTTTCTGTCTATGATTTTGACAATACTAGGTAGCTCAGACAAGTGGTGTCATACAGTATTTGTCCTTTTGTAATTGGCTTATTTAACTTAGCACAATGTCTTCCACGTTCATCTTTGCTGTAGCATGGGCCAGAATTTCCTTCCTTCTTAAGGCTGAATAATATTCTAATATATGTATATACCACATTTTTTTATCCATTCTTCCTTTGATGGACACTTGAGTTGCATTCACTGTTATAAATAATGCTTCTATGAACATGGGTATACAAATATCTGTTTAAATCCTTACTTTGAATTCTTTTGGTTTATGCCTAGAAGTGAAATCGCTGGGTCACATGGTAATTATACATTTAATTTTCTCAGGAACTGCTATACTGTTTTCCATAGTGGTTGAACCATTTTATATTCCCACTAGCAATGCATAAGGTTTCCAATTTCTCCACATTCTTGCCAACATTTGTTATTTTCTATTGTTATTATTTTTATTATTTTTAAATAAATAATTTTAAAGGGTATGAAGTAGTATCTCACTGTAATTTAATTTGCATTTTCCTAATGATTAGTGATGTAGATGTTCTTACTGACCATTTGTGTATCTTCTTTGGAGAAATGTCTATTCAAGCTGATTGCCCATTTTTAAATTGGGTTGTTTATTTCATTTTTGTTGAGTTGTAGGAATTTTTATAATATTAAAGATGTAGAATTTTTATAAGATATATGACTTGCAAATATTTCCTCCTATTCTGTGGATTATCTTTTCACTCAACATAGTGTCAACAGGTCAATGGATATTGTCTTTTCATTTACAAAAGTTTAAAATTTTACTCTAGTTGAGTTTTTCTGTTTGTTCTCCCATTTTTTGCCTGTGCTTTTGTTGTCATATCAAAGAAGTCATTGCCAAATATGATGTCATGAAGCTTTTTCCCTATGTTTTCTTTTAAGAGTTTTATAGTTTTAGCTTTTATGCTTAAGTCTTTGATTCCTCTTGGGTAATTTTTTGTACATGGTATAAGAATGCAACTGAAATTTTGCATATAGATATCCAGTTTTTTCCACACCATTTATTGAAAAAACTATCCTTTCCTCATCAAATAGTCTTGGGATCCTTGTCAAAAATCATTTGAACATATATTAAAGGGTTTATATCTGGGCTTTTTATTCAATTCCATTAGTCTGTATGTCTGTCTTTATGCCAGGATCACACTATTTTGATTACTGTAGCTTTGTACTAAGTTTTGAAATTAGGAAGCATGAGACTACCAACCTTTTTTTTTTTCTTTTTCAAGATTGTTTTGGCTATTTGTGGTCCCTTGAGATTGCATATGAATTTTAGGATAGATTTTTCTCTTTCCAAAATAAAACATCATTGGGCTTTGTTTAGGTATTGCACTAAATCTATAGATTGCTTTGGGTTGACATCTGAACTATATTAAGTCTACCAATCCATAAACCTGGATATCTTCCAATTTATTTTTGTCATCTTTAATTTATTTCAACAATGTTTTGATATTCCAGTGTGTAAATATTTCACCTTCTTGGTTAAGTTTATTCCTAAATATTTTATTCTTTTTGATGCCATTGGATATAAAATTGTTTTCTTAAATTCCTTTTCAAATTGTTTATTGTTAGTGTATAGAAATGCAATTGATTTTTTGTGTTGATTTCATATACTACAACTTTACTAAATTGGTTTATTAGTTCTAGTTTTGTGTGTGTGTTTGTGTGTGTGTTTGTGTGTGTGTGTGTGTGTGTGTTTGTGTGTGTGGAGTCTTCGAAGTTTTCTACACCTAAGATCATGTCATCTGAGAACAGAGATAACTTTACTTCTTCCTTTGCAATTTACATGTCTTAATCATAGTTGTCTTGCGTAATTGGTCCAACTAGAAGTTCTCGTCCTAGGGTGAATAGAAGTGATGGACGCCCCCCTGTGTGGTTGGGGTCTGATCTTAGAAGAAAAACTTTCAGTCTTTCATCATTGAGTATATTGTTAGCTGGGGGATTTCACATATGGCCTTTATTATGTTGAGGTAGTTTCTTTCCATTATTGTTTAGTATTATTCATAATGAAAGGATGTTGAATTTTGTCTAATGCTTTTTCTGTGTCAAGTGAGATTATCATGTGTTTGTTTTGTTTTCTCCTCAGTCAGGTAATGTGCTGTATTACATTGATTGATTTTCATATTTTGAACCATTCTGACATTATAGGGATAAATCTCACTTGGTCATGGTGTATAATTCTTTTAATATGCTGTTGAATTCAGTTTGCTAAAATTTTGTGAAAAATTCTGTGTTAATATTTTTAAGGGATCTTGGTCTATAGTTTCTTGTTTGTTTGTTTGTTTTCCTTGTAATATCTTTGACTGTTATTGGAGTAATGTTGGCTCGCAGAGTGAGTCTCCTCTTCAATTTTTTTTGGAAGAGTCTAAGGAGAACTATTGTTAATTATACTATAAATTCTAGTATTTACCACTGGAGCTTTCTAGTCCTAGGGCTTTTCTTTGTTGAGAGGTTTTTCATTAGTGATTTAAGCTCCTTACTAGTTATAGATCTATTCAGATTTTCTATTTTTTTATGATTGATTCTTGGTAGGCTGTGTCTTTCTAGGAATTTGGCTGTTTGATCTGGGTTATTCAATATGTTGGCACACATTTGTTCATAGTACTCTTTTATAATCCTTTATATTACTATAAAATTTTTTGCAATGTCCCACTTTTCATGACTGATTTTAGTTATTTTAATCTTCTCTTTTTTTTACTTAGTCAACTTAGCTAAAGCTTTGTCAATTTTGTTCTGATTTTGAAGAAAAAACTCATGGTTTTGTTGATTTTTCTCTATTATTTTCTATTCTCTCTTTTGTTTATCTTTGCTTTAACATTAATTATTTCCTTCCGTCTGTTAATCTTGTTTTTAGTTTTTACCTGTTTTTATAGTTCCTTAAGCCTTAAATCTAGGTAGTTGACTTGAGATCCTTTTTGATGTAAGTGTTTAGCACTATAAATTTCCATCTTAGCACTGCTTTCACTGCATCCTAGTTTTTGATATGTTGTGTTTTCATTTTGTCTCCAATTTAACACATTAGCTGTCATATGAGTTGTATTTAACTCATGCTAGTTTTGAGCCTGGGGCCTCATGAAGCATATGTAATTCACACGTGGGAGCTGCATGAACTATTTTTCAAGTTGTATATAACTCATGCACAGGAAACAATAAAAAATAACAAATTTTTCATTAAATTAGAAAGGATCATTTTGTTTTTGAAGTTTTTGTTCTATTTTTGTAATAAAACACCATGGCCCCAAAGAAAAAAATTGTTTCTCTAGTGTGGCAATCAATGTGTTAAAAAAGTTTTTTCCTCTTTTTCCCCAGTGGTTGTTTGAGAGTGTGTTGTTTAATTTACACATATTTATGGATTTTCCAGTTTTCTTTCTGCTATTGATTTTTAGTTTTACTTCATTCTGGTCAGGAAAGATACTTTGTATGATTTCACTGTTTTTGTAATTTATTAAGACTTGTGGCTTAATATATGCTCTATCCTGGAGAATATTTCATATCCACTTGAGAAAAATGTATATTCTGCCTTTGTTGTGTTGGAGTGTTCTATACATTTCTGTTATGTCCAATTGTTCTACAGTGTTGTGCAAGTCCTTTGTTTCTTTATTGGTCTTATATTTGGTTGTTCTATCCATTATTAAAAGTGGAGTATTAATGCCTCCTTCTATGCTAGTGGCACTGTCTATTTCTCCCTTAAATCTGTCAATGTTTGTTTCATATATGTAGATGCTGTGTTGTTTGGTACATATATATTTATGATTTTTATATCTTCTTGGTAAGTTGAATTTAATTATTATATATTGTCCTTTGTTCCTTATGGGAGTTTTTGACTTAAAGACTATTTTCTGTGACATTTGCATAGCCACCTCTGGTCTTCTTTGTTTACTATATGTTTGGGAAATATTTTTTAGCCTTTCACTTTCAAACTATGTGTGAATTGAAATCTGAAGTGAGGCTCTTGTAGACTGCATATAATTGGATACTTTTTAAAATTAATTCTGCCAATGTCTTTTGATTAGGGAGTTTAGTCCATATACATTTAAAATAATCACTGATAAGGAAAGACTTACTATGCTATTTTGTTATTTTTTCTGCATATCTTACAGCTTTTTTTGTCCCTCATTTCCTTCCTTTTTGCCTTCCTTTGTGCTCAGCTAATTTTTTTGTAGTAATACATTTTGACTTACTCTCATTTTACATTATGTATACAATATAAATATTTTCATTTTGGTAAACCCCCATTGTTTATACATGGAGCTTACTTACAATATCCTAAAGTTAGAACAATATATTTTAAACTGATAACAAATTAAATCACATATAAAAACTCTACTCTTTGACAGCTTGGATCCCCCTTTATGTTACTGATGTCACACACAAATTTATACATTGTATACCCATTAACATAGATTTATAATTTTATAATTTTATTAATTTTACATCCTATAAAACAATACAATTGGAGTTATAAACTGAAACTATAATAATTTAGCTTTCTATATTTGTCCATGCATTATCTTTACCAGAGTTCTTCATTTTTTTCATGCAAATTTTGAGTTACTTTCTAGCTTTTGTTTCAGCTTGAAGGAAGGAGTCTCTTTAGCATTTCTTGGAGTGCAGTTCTAATGGTAATAAATTCCCTCTGCTTTTGTTTATCTGGGAATGTCTCAATTTATCTGTCACCTTTGAAGGGAAGTTTTGATGATGATCTTATTTGGGATCTCTCATACGTAATAAGTAAGTCTCTTGCTGCTTTCATGACTCTTACTTTGTTTTTGTTTTTGTTTTTTTTACAATTTGATTACAATATGTCTCAGTTTGTGTATCTTTGGGTTTATCCTACTGGAGTTCATTGAGTTTCATGTATCATATATCCATTTCTTTCTTCAACTTTGGGGAGTTTTCAGCTATTACTCTCCAAATAAACTCCTTTTTTCCTATATTTATTCTACTTCTAGAACTCTCATAATACATTTGTTAGTCTGTTTGGTGGTGTTTCATAAGTCCATTAGGCTCTATTCAATTTTCTTCTTTTTTTCTCCTCAGACTTAATAATAATTTCGAGTGGCCTGTCTTTAACTTCACTGATTGTTCTTTTATGCCTGTGCAAGTCTGATGTTAAACACCTTTAGTGAATTGTTCAATTCAATTATTGTATTTTTTATCTCCAGAATTTATGTTTTTTAATAATTTTATCTCTGTTGATAATCTCATTTTGCTCATATATTTTCTCTTGATTACTTTTATTCTTTGTTTATGTTTTTCTTTAACTCTTTGAGCATATTTAAGACAGTTTTTACAAAGCCTTTTCAAGTAAGTTCACAGTCTGTGTTTCTTGAGGGACATTTTATGAAGATTCATTTTAGTCCTTTGAATGTGCCATGTTTTTCTGTTTCTTTGTATGCCTAGTGATCTTTTGTTAATAATTGAGCATTATAAAAAATGACCACTTCTTCAAGTCTTTGTAGACTGCCTCCATGCAAAGGAAGACATTCATGAATCAGCAGGATATGAAGTCTTAACCTCTTCTCAAGCTTTTTCTGGGCATATGTTTTCTTTGGGATAGTGTGCATGTTTTTTTCAATCCCTGTGTATACATGACTATTCTTAAATGTCCTAACTTCCCAAAGAGTCTCACCATAATTTCTTCTCAGGTGCCTTAGATGTTCTTTTGTATTCTTCTGCCAGTAGTCACTTGCCCAAAGCAACTGCAGGTGTGCAGTCCTGCTGTGGCCCTCATGACCCGTGCCTGATGCTCACCACAAGCTTCCCTTGGCCTGAGATCCAAATTTTGGTGTCTGGACTCTGAGTTGGGCGTCATAGAGATAAATACCTCAGGCAGCTTGCAGATAGGTTAGGATGTTGTAAATGCTGTCCTCTCTTATGTCTTCATTTTATGGAGAGGGCAGAGACATAGGATCTGCTTTCCCCATACTGCACTGCACCATACCAGTAAGGGATGTGGCAAGGGTGAATAAAAACACAAGAAAATTTTCTATCATTTGGAAAATGGGTTTTTTCCCCCTCTTGATTGGGCATTTTCTTGGTTGCTGTAAGTCTTTGACTGATTGTTTCCAGTAGTCCTGTGAAATTATTCTAGTCATTTTCTAGTTGTTTATTCAGTGTTTCTGTGGAGGAGATGAGGGTTTGGATCTTCTTAGACTGCCATCTTGCTGACATTTCCCTTCATGACCTTTTGAGTCAACCCTCTAGCCCTAGATAGACACTGGTCTCCTTTCTGACACAATACATTAGTTTTGTCTGTTCTAAAATGACATATAAATTGAATTATACTATATCATACAGTACTCTTTTATATCTGGCTTCTTCTCTACAGCATAATGCATTTCAGATTCTTGCAAGTTATTGCTTGTGGTTCATTCCCTTTTGATTGCTCAGTAGTATTCCATTGTATAGATATATCACATTTGTTTACCCACTTACCTGTTGATGGATATTAGGATGTTTCTAGTTTTTGGCTATTATTAATAAAGTTACAATGAATATATGATTGTAAGTCTTTATGAGGAAATATATTTTCAGTTTTCTTAGAAAATATCTGGGAGTGGAATTATTGAGTCATACCATAGGTATAGGTTAAACTTTAAAAAAATCCTAGCCCATTTTCCAAAGTTATTATACTGGTTCATATACTACCACCTGTAATTTATGAGGGCTCCAGCTGCTCTACAGTTTCATCAACACTTGGCACTATCAGTCTTTTAAATTTTTAATTTTAGTCATTTTAGTGGGTGTGAAGTAGTATACCAATTCAAAATTCTAATTACATTTTCATGAGGATTAACAATACTCAGAATCTTTTCATGCATTTTCTACATTGGCCATCTACATGTCTTTTTCTAGATCATGGGGGACTGATATTCTTATCCATTCATTTATTCAACACATATTTATAGAACACTATATGCCAGGAGGTAGTATAGGAGCTGAGGTTACAATGGTGAACAAAACACATCAAGCCTCTGACATCATAGAGCTACAATCTGGGCAGAAAGGCAGATAATAAGCAATGTAATAAACAAGGTAAAATACAATATCATGTTATATAGTGTTGAGTGCTCTGAAGAAAAATAGAGTAGGCCGAGGTAAAGTGGTTGAGAGGGACAGGTGTCTCTACTCCTGCTACAGTGGTCAGAAACTACCTGTATGATGATGGTGACATTTGACCAGAAACCTAATCAAAGTGCCAAAGTGAGCCACGCAAATAACCAGTGGAAGTATTTCAGGGAAAGAGAATATCAAGGGCAAAGGGTCCCAGACAGATACATACTCAACATGTTCTAGAAACAATAAGGAGGGGCTGAAGCAGAGTAAGCAAGAGAATGAGTGGCACAGGGAGGAGAGTGGGAGCAATGGACATAAAACTCTGCTTTCTGGTGTTGCATGTGAGGTGCTTGAATGTTGGCACTCCCATCCTCACAGCAAGACAAAAATCTCAATGCACTGAAAATCAACAGCTCTTCTTAGATGCACCAGAGAATTGAGGTCACAGGACAAACCACCACCTTAAAAACTAGAGACAGGCAGATACAGAGCATCGCAGTTTGTTTTGGGCATTAACAACCCAGAAATCACCCCTGGAGTCAGGTTCTTCTAGGAACAGTTAAAACACAATTGACTGATTGCTAGACACGAGTTGTGGGCTAACTTGAGACATAAAACCTCCAGATGAGTCGTGAGGGAGCCCCCACACTTTTGTGAGTTTTACCTCTGGGAGCCTCATCGGGTTCTCAGGGTAAAGATGAAAGAACAGCAAGAGCAGGATAACCATTCTGAAATGTGTCCAGAAGATTCTTTCTTCCTAACAAAAGCCTGCCCTCAAAAGAAACTGTTTTACCAGAGCTTACTGATGTTGATTTTTACCAGAACCTCTAATTTCCCTCTGGAGGGTGGGAAATATCCAACTCTAAATACTCAATAGCCAAAAGGCAAAAACCGCAGTAGGAAGAGATGGAGCAAGCATTAGAACAGGACTCAGATATGGCGGGGATATTGGAATTATCAGACTGGAGATTGAAGACAAATATGCTAAGGGCACTAATGGGAAGAATGGACAACATGCAAGAACAGATGAGTAATGTAAGCAGACAGACGGAAAGTCTAAGGAAGAATCACAATGAAGTGCTAGAAATGAAATAAACTGACAAAGTTTGTTACAGAAATGAGGAATGGGCTCATTTCATGGGTTCATCAGTGAACTGGACACAGCTGAGGAAACAATCATCGTGCTTGAAAACACACCAATGGAAACTTCCCAAACTGAAAGGCAAAGAGAGAAAAGATTTAAAGAAAAATAAGAACAGAAAATCCAAAAACTCTGGGGCATTTACAAAAGGTGCAACATATGTGCAATGAGAATAGCAGAAGCCAAAGAAAGAGAGAATGGAAAAAACATATATTTATAACAATAGTAACTGAGAATATCACAAGATTAATGTCAGACACCAACCCACAGATCCAAGAAGCTCAGAGAACACTAAGCTGGATAAATGAAAAACAAAACAAAATAAAACTATACCTAAGCATATGGTATTCAAACTGAAGAATTTCAAATGCAATGAAAAAAATTTGGAAGATACCAGAGGGGAAAAACACTTTACCTATATATAGAGGAGCAAGGATAAGAATTATATTGAACTTCTTGTTAGAAACCATGCAAGTAGGAAAAGAGTAGGGTGGAATATTTAAAGCTTTACAAGAAAAGAATCACCAACTTAGATAAAGAATTTCTCAGACAAACAAAAATTGAGGGATTTGTCTTCAATAGACCTTCTTACAGGAAATGTTAGAAGTTCTTCAAGCTGAGTGCAGTGGTGTGCACCTGTAGTGCCATTATTTGGGAGGTGGAGGCAGGAGGATTGCTTGAGCCTAGGAGTTTGAGTCCAGCCTCAGCAACATAGCAGGAATCCTAATTATAAAAAAAAAAAAAAAAAAAAATTCTTAAAAGAACAGAGTCATGAACAAGGTGCCAAGGTAAGCTTTAATTAACCCAAGCTATTTCTGATCATACTGCACCCACTCCATTCTCCGTCACCCAGCATTTACAGATAAAGACTCTTTAGTCATCAAATTATTTGTTCATTGTGTGTGCATGCACACACACACACACACACACACACACACACACTTTTCTTCAATTGGTTGTCAGTTTCTTGAGGGCAGGAATGGAGTTTCAATTTCATTTTTCAAGTAGCCCTTGTGACGTTCTGCAGAACATATTACAAATGTCTGCTTGACAAGAGGCAGGGAGAATGTAACTATTGTCTCACCTCATCTTCTTCCCAATTATGTAAGTGGCTGCACTCAGACATTTATGTATTTATGGCCACAACAAAAATAGAAATAATAATGAACATAAGCAACTTTTTTTGTGTGTGTGTGGTGATTTGCAGTTTGCTCTTTCTTTTCTTGAAAAGTTCCTTCCCAACTTCTTTCTATATATGGCAGGTCTCACTCATCTTTCAGGTGTCTTTCAAATGTTACTTCTTCTGTTAATCTTTCTTGATTTTCCTCAGTTATTTTTCTCTCAATGGCTTCCAAGCTTTTCAACCTGGAAATCACTGGTCAGGATCACAGGTTGGGTGTCATGCTGACCCAGGAAATTTTTTTAGAATACAGATTACTGCATCCATCCCCAGATACACAAAATCCCCAGTGCTGAGGCATACACTCATGAATCTGTTGCTCATGTAAGCAAAACTAGTTTTGCACATTATTTTTTGGGGAAAAATGTATCTAACCTTCTTAGTGTTTCCTGTTCACCAGAGCAGGCAGGGTGAATAAACTGGTCTTTCCACACTCCTAGCACATCTGTACTCTTAAGTATAACATAATCTCACAAGTTCTCCAGCAGTATTTATACATGCCTCCTGTTTGTAGGACTAAGTTCCTGAAAGGGAGGGAAAATATTTCATTCATCTCTGTATCTCTAGTTGTGAGTACAATAATTTTTTCATTTACTTTTTTTGTTAAATTTAGAAAAACCCATTCAAAGTATTTAAGTAAAAAAGTAGGCTGTGTGATGAGAACTATGGAACTCAGGGGGAGTAAGGGACTTTGGCTTCTGAAAGGAGGGGACCAGGAGCTAGAAACTCTAGAACACAGGCAACCACTCCATCATCTGCAACTTCCATGGGTCACATGGTCTCTTACTCCTACTTTTTTCCTGCACAGATGCTCCTTTGCACCTTTTGCTTCTCTGCTTGCCAGGGTAGAAGATGATCATCTTGCATCTTTTGACCTCATGGGTTCTCAGTTCAAGCTAGTCTCCACGGATTGTCTAGAATTTCTCTGTCCCATTTCCAAATTTTCAGGAGATAAAAATCTGATTATCCTAGCTTGGGTTGAATTTCCACTCATGGTCTAATCAAACCATGGCTAGGGGGAAAAGTCATGCAGTAGGTAGGATGCTCTAAGCACCAAGTGAAACAGCCTAACGTTAAAGATGATGTATATAATGGCAATATTTATAGTCTTACTTGACAAGGATGCTAGACAGAGTTGGTTCCTGGGTTAGTTTTTATCATCTCAAGTGCTGAGATCAACACCTTTTATGCCTGCAAGATGGCTTCAGCAGCTCCAGACATCAAGTTCTCGTACAGCAAAGTCCCAAAAGTAGTCATTAAGGGCTTATGGGTATTGCCTTTCAAAACGTTAATCTAGAAGCTCCCTCCTAGCAGATTTCCCTGTGGGATCATTGGCCAGGATCACATTCTATGTTCAGGCCTTAGCTGGAAGACCTGGGGCATGGAAAGAGGATTTCTGGCATTTTCAACCTCTAAAATGGAGTTGGATCTATTAGCAAGTTATTAGTGGGTAATTGCCTTTGTGGGGCAGATAGCAATATACCCAGGCTGTGTGGCACTAATGTGGCTTCTGTGCCTTGCACTGTGGCTGAGGGCCCGTGGAGGTGGAGGTGGTCAGAATTCTACGGGAACATAGGTTGTGGACCGCCAGGGCCCGCAGTGGGTGCTCGCTGCTGAATTTAATACACGTGGGATAAAGGGACAGCCAAGGAATATACGTCTCCCGTACTCCCTGTACTGTGCTCCAGCCCTGATCAAGAGGAAAACACTGAAGCTAACTGGTTTTGCGTGATCACCCATAATGTCTGTAGCAATCCATATATATTACATATATTTTAATGATGAAAATAACAATAGGATAAGAACAGGAAGGTTCCAGGCTGGCGGAAGGAAGTCTTAAACAGCCTCACCGTGCAATCAGGAAAGAAAAGAGCAGGGCCGGAGACGGAGAAGAAGGAAATGGTGAAGAGGGCGAGCTGGGGAGACGAAATCCGCAGGGGAACAGGGCACAGTGGGAAGCTCCGGAGCGCGGGGTCAGGGGAGGAAAACTTAAATCAAGCCGGAGGCGGCGGGCAGACAGGAGGGACAGGTGCGCGGAGGAGATAGCCGAGATTAATGAGCTCGTGCGGGCCGCGGCATGCCGGCGGGAGCCCCGAAGACGCCCCTCTCTCGAGGGCAGTTATTTATTTATTTTGTAAGGCAACCTAACAAATTCTAAAACCAGATAAATCCAATTACCCGTGTTTTGCCTTCAGGGAGCGCGAAAGATTAATGGTGGTGTTTTGGCAGTAGCATAAAGAGAAAGAGGTGGCCATGACAAGGAGGGCCGGGAAGAGCCGGCAGCTCTGGCCCGGGCCTGCCCGCCGGTCGCGCCACACCCGCAGGCTGCGCTGGGATCGCGTGCTGGGCCGGGGACCGCCCTCGCCCTGCTCTGCCTGACGGCCGTCCAGGGAAGCGGGGGAAGCCCCAGTGCCCTCTGTTAGCCTCTGCACATTTGCAAACAGCAGCGACAACTTTTAGTTCTTGTGTTTTAGAGAGAACAAAGCATTTTCCCAGGAGTTGCCCTAGTTGATTGTCACAGAACTCCTGGGGGGAGGTGTTTGGAGGTATCATTCTCTTAGTTGACAGATTAGGAGCCTGGGCCAGAGAGAAGGCCCTGGAACCCACTTCTCCTGGTACTGCCTTTGGTCTTTGTGCTTCCCTGCGCGGCTATGAGCGTAACCACCTTGGGAAATGTTTGCGTGGACACAGTCCTGCCTCTGGAGCAGTTTACTACAGACCTTCTCGGCGTCTGGCTGCCACTGCTGTACTGGTCTAGTGACACCTGCCTGCGGAGGGCAGGAGGACACATCACACTGCACCGGTGTCTGCTGGTATTTGTAGCTCTGCCTTGCAACGTTTCATTGCGTAAGACTCCGGATGTCCTCACAGCACAGCTTTTGGATTATGAAATGTATCTTCCAAAATGCCTTGCTTGATATTCACACATTCTGCTTTTTAAAAAATGTAATTATTTTTATTGAGATATAATTCACATTCCATAAAATCCACCCTTTAAAAGTGTACAATTCAGTGGGTTTTAGTGTATTCGTAAGGCTGTGCATCCATTCCTGCTATCTAATTCCAGAACATTTTAATCCCCCCTGATAGAAACCCCATACCCATAGCAGCCACTCCCCATTCCCCCTTCCACCTAGCCCCTGGCAAATACCAAATGCTTTCTGTCTCAGTGAATTTGCTTGTTCTGGACATTTCATACACATGGCTCATTCAATACACACGCTCAGCTTTTAATTTCTCTTTTATTCATCTATTCCTTCATGCATCCACTCCCTGTAGCGTCCATTCCACAGACATTTTTTTTTTTGGTTCTGTTGTGTTTCAAGCATTTTGTTAGTCACTATGCGGGTGGGGCTAAACAAGCATGGTCTCTGCCTTTAAAAAGCTCATAATTTCGAGGTGGGAAGATAGAAGCAAGCAGTTCAACATACCATGGCACATGCTAAGACTTTCTGAAAAGGTGCACGTGTATGATCAGGCTCTACCTGATTCCAACAGCTCTGTCCAAGCAGGATGTTCATGCCCAGGACCAACACTTATACCCGGGAGACATAGGGAGCTTCAGCCTGTCACTCTGACACTCAGCACCACTGTCAGTTGTTCTGCCCCAGCTCTAACGTTGGTCCCTCACTCTTAGAGCAGGCTCCACTTATTACCCTAGTTCTAATTACTTAGACTGGTGGTCCCCAAACGTTAGCCTATACCAGGATCATCTGGAGCAGTTGTTAAAACAGACTGCTGGGCCTCCACCCGGAGTTTCTGATTCAGCAGGTCTGGGAATTTGTACGTTTCACAAGTTTCCAGGTGATGCTGGTTTTGTTGTCCAAGGACCATACTTTGAGAACCACTGTCTTACAATATGCCCTTCCCTTGTGGGTCTCTGTCCTGGTAGCTTCCCCAGTGAATTAATGTCTCTAAACCCCAGGCTCTCCCTTTCTCTTGCTAGTTTCTTGTCAAGGACCAAAGCCTTGTGGTGAAATCCAGGCTCGAGGCTTAAGGCCCAAATCACCACCTGTCTCCTTATACTTCCAAACATTGCCTGCTTCTGAGTTTGATGGTCTTCTCTGATGCCAGCTAGTGTAATGAATCTTGCCACATCTCATATATAGTAGTTCTGTCTATTGTACGTCTTAACCCAAATCCATAGTTAACTTCTAGGCCTAATTCCCTCTAATCTTCCCCCCACCCTGTAGTTAACTGAGTCATACACAGCAATGTCAGCAGTGTTCAAAGATAAGACACCAGTAAACCCAAGATGCTGTGGTCATACTTCCTACTCCCAGCTTTCCTATTTCATAAGATGGTCGTAGTGATAAAAGTGGCAGTTTTTTTGAACTCTAGCACTTTGTAGTGGCAAGTCTAAGCTGAGAAGGAGGATGTGAAATAGATACCTCTCTAGCCTTTGTAATTTAAATGTTCTCATATGAGTCTACTTGTAAGATTGGTGGTGACCAGGCAATCATAACTAAGAATGTCCAGGTTACGAGTTTAAGAAAGGCCAAAACTGTCAGCTAAGCCTACTAGAAAAAAGGATTAGATTATTGGAGATATTGTAATGAGGGGAAAACTGATTTAATAAAAAAACTAAGACCCCTGACCTGGATATGCTTATTTTTACTTTTAAGAATGAATGTTTCCCAGACAGTGGAGTGTACACACTGTATGATTCCAATGTTATGAAGCCCAAGGACAGACAAAACAAATCAGTGACGGCAGAACTCCACACAGATGCCTCCGGGGGCGTCGGGAGAGACTTGAGGGTCAATGTCTGAAAATTGGCAGGAGAGAAGCTTGCAGCTTGGTGGCAATGCTCTATATTTTCATCTGGGTGTGATTACACAAGTGTCATATGTGTAAAAAAATCACTGAGCTATACTCTTAAGATCACTGCCCTTTGTGTGTGCTTTATGAACAGAATACTTTTTAAAAAAGGGATTCAAAACAGTGTAAGACATGAACGCTAGGTATAGCATTATATGAAAGGTAAAATCATATTTTTTCATTTAATTAAATTTGTAAATTAAAGGTTACATTGTGCTTTTAGCTTACTGTAAGATAATTTTCAAGACCAGTGACATAGAACTAACCCTAATCATAGAACACGAAAACATATTAAAACAATTTTAAAAAAAGTGTTCACTTCACATAGAGATGGAGGTGGAGATGGATAAGCTTCTCGAAAAAATCACAGAGTACCATAGATTAAAAGCTTGTTTTATACATAAATAACCAGTAGATCTAGTCTCATTTATTGGTTTCAGGGTAGAGAGGTACAGGAGTTTGGAGTGGTCTAAATTGAATTACAAATCAACACCACCACCAGAGCAGGAATCCTTGCCCAAAGAGGCAGAGATAGGTAAGCAAAGCCATCATCCTACTTCACAGTAAGGACATTAGACCCATCCCCTGTATAGTAGTAAACTCTTCATTCAGGGAAGGGTGACTGTGACTAATCTAGTCCCAGGTACCATGGAAACCTGAAATTCTAGACTTGCAATTTTTTTTTTTTAGAGGAAATTAGGTACCTTAGAGCACTGTGTTGTAATATTCTTCTTGCCTCAATTCCTAGGAAAAAGCTTCTGCCTCCTAACGCCCTCAGTTGCTCGCACAATGTTCTGTAAGTCCAGGATCCCCTTCTGGGCCTGAAAGACTCTCTTTTACAGCACAGATAGGAAATAGCAAGTCAGGCTAAGCAGAAAAACATGCAAACTACACTAAAGTTAACCAAGAGCATATATTCATGATACCCCGTCTTCAACTTTAATCGATAGATATTAATTAACATAGAGAAGAATAATTGTCTTATTAAATCAGCAGTGATAAAAACAGGCCATAGATGTTATTGAATGCTAATTGTCACTTGATGACTCTGCACAGTTTCCAGGGTGAGCAAGCCCGTGCAAGGTATAATACAGTGTTACCGAGACATGCCGTGATGTTAAATCGTTGTTATGGTGTCTTAATAATCAATTGGACTTGAGCCTAGGATATTGTCTAATTAACTCCACATCGACACACAGGAGCCAACCTTTCTGGATGCAGATGATGGATTAGTTATGGTAGCTTCGGCTTGATTCTTGGGTGTGGGACCTTCTCTGTGCTCTGGGGGCTCATCTCCAGGGCTCAGGGGCAGCAAAACAAACTCTGAAGCCTGATATGACACTCCCATCACGTTTACAATAAAACAAGAATGAGGAGAATAATGCTGCCTTAGTTAAATTTTAATTTTTTTACTTATTAGAAGGGTCTAATGTGTCATCTACCTTGCTAACCACCATGTGCCGTCCACCACCATGGGCTCCTCAGACAGCTTTGTGAAAGGAGGAGGCAGATGGAGGGTAGCCTCAACTATTCCCTTTCTGTTTTCCCTACTCAGGCGCCCCCTACAAAGTCTTGGTCAGTATTCCATGACATTCTCCTTACTCTAGCACTCACATAGCATATTTCCCCTTCTCTTCCACCAAAGTATACCTCTTCCTTCCATCACTTTCCTTCAGCTCCCAAAGATCTAAGTGTACTACTAACTTTGTGCAAGCTTTCACATCCTCATGGTGCATCATATTATATACTACCATCAATTACAAGTTGGTAAGACTGCACTTCACACCACAATCACATCAATGGCAGATGAATCTGAGAGCTGAATATTAATATAAATATAAAACTTCTAACAGCATCAGAAAAATAAAGAATTTTACACACACACACTCACACATACACACTCATATAATCTTGGAAGTGAGGAAACATTTTGCAATTAAGAGGAAAAGCCCAAAAGCAATAAAGAAAAAAATTGATATATTGATGGATTTGGCTCATTAAATATGAAAGATTTATACAGAAAAGATAACATAAGCAGTTAAAAGGCAAGTGGTAGACTGAGGAAACATGATTAGCAATATTTATAGCATTAATATCTAGATTATATAATGAACAGCTACATATCACTACCAAAAATAAATAAATTGTCCATTAGAAAGTAGACAGGATATGAATGAAATAAAATAAATACATGGAAATATGTTGAACCTCATGAGTAATCAGGGAAACACAAATTAAACCACAAAATACAAATTACCTCTCAACAACTAATAAATAAATAACAGTTTGTGTCAGTGAGAACTCAGGGGAAGGTAATTCTTGGACACTATTGGTGAGAATATAAACGTGTGACTCTTTTAGAGAAGGCAGTTGTTGATGTCTATAAAAATTAGAGATTTAAATGCTGATTGACTTCTAGTCCCAGCCTCTGGAAGGGGAATTTAAACAGGTTTTTGGGAGGTACTCCCAATGATCCAGCCCCATGAGGAAGGGTGGCTGGAAAGTGTGGAAATCATCTAAATGACTAAATAGCCTGAAGTCCCGCCAACCTTTCCACGTTACACCTCTCAGCTGTTGCAAAGAATGAGGTGCTGCGGCGCACGTTGGCTTCAGAAATGCACAGGTCTCACTGGGAGGAAAGCAGATTGTATAACAATATATAAGGCATCCTTAAGACCAGATATATGTGTATACATACTCATTTATAACATTGAAAATTGGTAGCTGGGGGTCTGGTAGTTTGCTCACAAACGAGAAACAGGACCCGTTGAGGAGGCGAACGGGAATGAGGCTGCAAGGTAAAGAGGGGATTTGTGTGTTCTGTACAACTTTGTTGTACGAATCTCATATATATTGCATTGATGTAATTTTAAAAAATGTTTTTTAGAAAGAAAAGGAAAATGAGGGCAGTAATATAAAGAAAAGATAAGAACAAAGCTCACGCACAGGACCTTGTGGGTGTGAGACCCTAGCTGGCTATGCTATTAGTTACATAATTTACAGTGTCTGTCTCATAGGATAAATCAGCTGCAGGGAGAAGCATAACCAGTTCTCACACTAAGACCACAGCAAAGCTTCTCAAGAGTCATGTAGAAGACCTTCTGGTGTGTCATAGCATATAGAACTTTATTGTACCACATTTGTAGTCAGCGCCTCAGAGTACTGCTTTCAAGCTGCAAAGAGGGTACGCATTGCTTCTGCCTGCTTTGTCATGACCCAGTGGCTGCTATGGGTTTGCAACAGAATCCTCTAGGCCAGAAGCAGTTTGATACCTGGTCTTGCAAGGTGCCTTAGTGAGGTAACACCTGGCGGGTAGCCTCCATGAGACTGGGGCTCACTCTCTGCTGGGACTCTGGTTTCTCAATCTGCTCTCAGATTCAGAGATTAAAGACAAAGGGATAAAGGCATCCTGACCATAATTGCAATAAAGTTTAATTTCTGGTTATTCTTCCAAATGCAGAAGTAAAAAATTGGATACCTTTGGTAAATCTAAATAATTTACATAAATGTCATACTGGAACAGGAAACTTAGGACCACAAGAGATTAACCATATTGTATATTCAAGATAAATAACTGCACTATTTTTTATTTTTTCAGAAGTGTTGCAAAAATAATCAGGACGTGTAATCAGATGTGCAAACTTAGCCACATATAGGTGTTACCAAGTTCAGAATGGATAAAACTATATTGACTTACACCTGGGAAGTCACTAAGCTTTGTGGAGGTATCAAAGAATCTCAGTAGTGGATCTGGAGCAGAGAGCCACAAGGTGGTTCTCTTTGTTCGAAGCGGGTGAGGAACAGACATCTTTTTTGTGACTTCCCCATTTGTGGCAGGGAGTGGGTGCCAGCACACTGCCAAGGGTTGTCCCTCTCACCTCCCTCAGCAGAGACAACTGGGAACTTGTTTTGTGAGAGCAGTGAGATGGATTATATGGCCTCTGGCTCTCTGAGACAATCAAGTTGTCCTTCACACTCCAAGTGGATGTAATTAACTGCATTGATAGGATGTTATGCCAATAGCCCACGCAGAAAACACCGGAAAATGCGTCGAAAGGATGCCTAGTGAACTGTGGCAGAGGCAGAGAGAGGAGGTGTCAGCCGAAAGTGCTGGGTGGCTCACTTTCTCTTGTGGAGCTTAGAGGATGACTTTGGCCCCGTGACTTTCTAAAGCAGACATGGATTTTTACCAGCTCCAAAAAAAGAAAAAGACAGAGGTTGCGTGCCCTTTGGTTTCCTCTCTGAGTTGTGGGTTATTTCAAGAGGAGCCGTGGTCAGAAAAGAGGCCACCCCAGCAGCTGGGAGCTTTTGAGTCTGGTCCCAGGACAGTGCTGAGTGAGCCGCACAGCCTTAGGGGCCCAGAGCGCTGCACTGAAAGTCTGCCTTGTCGGATGAGGGAGGGGCGAGGTGACCTCGGCTTGTCTTTCTGCTCTAGTGTCTGGTTCTGCACAATAGTAATTCACAGAGAAAGACAGTAAAGGGAAATGTGGAGTGAGCCAGATCACTTTCCATGACATAACATTAGTCTTTTTGTTTCCTGCTGAACCATAATCAGAAGTGATATTTGTAAGCAAAGTGTACCATGTTTACTAACGGATCGTAATTTTAAGTAATTAAATACTAGTTAATTGATTTCCTGAATATTAAATTTAAATTTCCAGTAATTGTCCTCCATTAATGGATGCGCTCTTATAAGTGGTTTTACTATAATAAGTCATTAAGATTTCCTGAAGAATTTCTCTCCAAATCATTGATTTTAAGTTACCGTTGATAGCACAAATGCATACAATCTCATAATGTTGCCTTGTATCAATTTTAACCTCTCAATTTCAATCAATGCAGTTATGACAATCTGTGATTTATGTTTTACATAATAAAAGAAAAGATTGGGGAAAAAAGATTATGCTAATAGGTAAAGTATTTGCCAACTTGTGTATAACATTTTATAAATTGTATCTCTAGGCAAGGCTAAGTACATCAATGCCTCTTCTAAAGGATTATTCTAAGGATCAGTTACAATTATAAATATGAAAGCATCAAATAGTCCCTGACATGTACTTGGTGTATGGTGAAAAGTTGCCTGTTAATGTGCTAATATGTTTTCAGAAGGCCCTGTGGAGTATCTGACATGGATTTTATCCCATGGGGAGCCACTGAAAGGTTTTTAGGCAAAGTCATGATGTGGTAACTGGTCATTCTGGCAGCAGCGTATGGAAGATGGACTGATGTGAGCTGAGATAAGCATCAAAAACAAAAACAGCAAACAACCCCGACTAAGGTGTCATTCCAGATCGTTGATGCAAGAGATGATAAAGGCCTAAACATGAAAACTCTTAGTGTAAGTAAACAGGATTGTTTTGAAAGCTATCATAGGGTCGTTTTACTAGGTCTGGGTATCTGATTGGATCTGTTGGTAAACAGAGAATCGAGTCTATCTTTCATCTGGCAACTGATCTGATAATTACTATGTCAGTGTCCATAATACAATTCCACAGAAGCCCCTTTCTTTCCTCAATTTTTCTTTTCTCCACCTCCCTCACTATTCCTAGAAATTGCTTTCTGTACTTCAGCCTTGGGAATGGTATGCACAATAAGTTACTGAAATAAATGAAACAGGAGGGAAAGAGACAAGGCAGGAGGGAAAAGAGAAGAGAGGGAGGTTGTAGAGACAAATAAACCTTCTAGACAAGATTATAATGGGGAGTTATTGGCTTCACTGAATTTTGCATGATCCAAACATAATATTTAAATTTAAAGCATGATGGAATAAGGCATGCTTTTTTCTTGGCAGTACCTGGAAATACTAATCCAGCCAATCCATTATCTTTGAGATGATATTTTTCTAATCCATTTTAGTGTTATTCTTTCATTTTTTTTACAAGTATGTAGATTACAGGTTTCCAAAAGTATATTTAACTTGTTTGATAAAGTGCTTCATAAAAATATACATTTTTATAATAATGACATTGATGATGGTGTTGATGATGAAGTTAATTATTAATTGAGCTTCCCTGATCTTATAACCAGGAGGTGGAAAGAAGTTTATTATATCCTGGTGACTTATGTGTATTGGTTCAAATATAACAATTTCATTATCATCCCAAATTATCTTGGTTACCTATTGAGTTCACAGCTTACTATATCATATAAATATTTTTGTTATGACATTTTACCATCATAATTTCTAGCTTTATTAAAGATAGGTCAGAAATTTAATATTATCTCTGAAAGCCCTGCAGTCTTAGCTGTTTGTCTTTCTTTGTTTTACTGGAGTCTTGGGGGGACTTTATTTCTTCTATATGTGAGAAAGATTCGGTGTTATTCCATGACTTTGTGCGGGATTCTGAATATTCCAAGTGTTACAATAGTTCTCAGAGCTTAATACCCAGAATGTAACTGATAATGTCTCAATTAGTTCCAAATTTTCAAGGTGATTAAGCTCTCCCTCCTCCATTTACTATGTTCTGAAGAGAAACAAAGGAATAACTCACCAGATACCTCCAGCTCTGTACATGCTGACTCTAAGATCCTGTGTGATCCTGCGTGAGAGGGAAGAACTCTCCGACTCTTGGAATTACCTCACCAATGAGTCCAGAAATATTAAAATGATTTATATTTAAATAAACGGAGATACTACTATAAACTTTGTCATTTTGAGACGTAAGTGAAGAAAGGGGGAGTGCTTTCTACAAACAGTCTTGGATCCATATTTATGCCCTTCGGATGGCCCTGTGGCTAAAGAAGCCATGGAATGTGATGACAGAGGAGAAGGGTCCCCACCTAGTGCATGTGGTGCCAAGACTCGTGGCACAATGTATGCCCAGAGTCACGTGACCTGCTACCTCTGCTGTCAGGTGGTGCCCGCTGGTCTCTGTGTCTTACTTTTCTTTTGCGTGACATGTCAATCCACTTACTCTTAGGAGGGTTACCACAGCGAACAGGAAAACTCCCCTCGGGATGTCTTGATGAATGTGTGAGAAGGCAGGGGCATTTCCAAGTGTGCAGTGATTAGGAGGTAGTAGATTCCAACTTCCTTCTGTTGTGTCCCTTTCTGCACCGTGGAATGATTATTTGTGGCATCATTCTGGAGTCACAGAATTAGTTACTCATCCATTGGTTATTTGGCAGTCCAACAAACTGGAGCATATATTTCCTGCTCAAATGACTGACTTCCAGCTCTCGAGGTGATCAAAATTCCCTTGTAATTTTTCACCAAAGTAGACCCTGTACATCATGGATGTTGGCGGTTGAGAGTGAGGGGAGAAAGTGGATACTGTTTACACGCAGACGTTTGAAAGGACTGGTCGAAGAGAATTAGGGTCTCTGGACTCAGAAGATGTGGGTTCCTTTTGCAGGTTCAACATCCAGATATGTAATATCGGAGAGAGTTGCTTCACATTCTTAGTTTCAGTCTCCTCATGTTTTAAATTAGAGGTTTGTGCTAAATGATTTCCATCATTCTTTTCACCCTTACATTCCAACATCCTTCTAGGTTCCTCCAATTTAGCTTGAGTCTTTGTTCATTTTCTCCTGTTATCCAGCTACTGTCACGCAGCTACAATAGTCCCTAGAGTTTGTGTGAAGATACCAGATGACAGAATATATGATGGAAACAGCAACTGAATTGCAAATCTAAAGATGTGGGCTCTCCATTAAACTCCATCATAGTGAAAATGAGCTTTATCTTCTTTGTGTGTGCATCTATTTATATTTAAATCCATCTTAAAGATAATACCCAATTCTTACTTCACAGAAATACCTGTAAGAAGAAGCCATGTGTTGGGGAGATAATCCCTCACCCACGTAACAGGAGGCACTCCCCTATAGACGCGCTTGAGGAGAGCAATGGGACAATTCTGATAAAAAGGAAGAGAGGGACGTCATCTCTACCACGTCAGGGATGTGGTTCAGGGCTCTGCACCATCTGCATCCTCCCAATGTGGAGATTTTGGAATTTCCATGTTTTATTCTGTAATATCCCTACATTCAACTCTGCCTTGGGCAATGTGAAATTCAGAGACTCTCCGCCTGTAATTAACTTCACATCTGAGAAATCACTGCCCTGTGGAGCTGGTGTCTCTGCCGTTGCTGCAGGCTGCTCTGGGGCCAGGCCTGTCCCTGTGGGGAGACAAGGGCCAGAGACAGAGGCTCCCATCACCCCTGGAGCCACTGCCAGTCCCAAGCTGCAGACTCCATTGGGGAATGCGGCGATCCGCCTTTGTCCTGCTGTTGCTTTAATTGCAGCGAATAGAGCCTATTGAAAGCGGAGCTCAGAGGAGGAGCTCCTTCCAAACCAGGATTTCACATGCAGGAATGGTTTCTATTTTCAGTACCGACTCTCTCCATGGAAATCTCTCTCTCCCTTGCTCATTCCCTGTCTGCTGAATAAAAATTCTCCACACAGTGATGGTTAAAAACATCAATTAACTCTAAAACAATTATTATTTTTTGAAATGCCATTTTATAAATGTAATAACACGACACAATAATCCAGGGTTATTTAACAGAGCATTTACCCTGAAAACAGTCATTACTCTTTAAATGCAGGAGACTCTAGAAGCCTCTTAACATTAAATGGCAAGTGAGGCAGAAGCAATATTGTCAGAAATGCCACATCCGCTGCATATATTAGCACGAGGAGGCTGGCGACTGCCCTGCCCACTGGATGCCATTTTCCTGGCATTTCTTGGGCCCCAAAGCTTTCTGTTCAGAGTGACACTCGCTGACACTGATGTGACAGGCCGGCAGTTGAAAGAAATGCCCTGTGAAGCACTGTCTCTTGTGTCGTCACCCTCTCACTTGTGGAAGGGACTGAGAACTGACCGAGTGTTCAGTTGGGAGGCGTTCCCTGCAGGTCGTGTTTAACAACCCTCAATGGTAGCCACAGAGGGGTTGGAGATCTTACTCGGCCTTGACTCCCCTGTTGGCTTGTGGCATGCTGGCATCTTCCAGAACCTTCAGCTCACAGGATATAGAAGCATCCCTGGACTCACACGTCTCTCTCATAAGAACTGCCTGTGAAATGGTCTCTTCGATTGTTAGCGAAACCTGAACGCCACTTCTATTTAGGGGTCTGAAGAACACATACAAGTTTTTTGACCTACGTGAAATTTCTACGACACTCAACACTTGAGGCCTGGGGTTCCATCTTGAATGATTAACATACTATTAGAGTGACTTTTTTTTTTTTTTAGAGGCTAGATTTGTGAGATGTAGAAAATTGTCCCCCTTGGGGCAGACCTGAGACTGTCCACATGGTAGCCGAGAGAGACAGTCTCTCAAGGGTGGCAGCTGAAGTTGCTTCTCGCATACAACTCTGCCACGTGTGGCTGGCAGGCATCCTGCCCTCACATATGTGTCTCAGAAGCATCCTTGTCCTTCTGAAGAAGAGCAGTGGAGCACTGACATTGGAAAATGCACTCACTGGGGTTAAAAGGGCTCAGGAAACCTGTGACTCTCGTGGCAGGAGCTCCTGGGAGGTGGATTCTCAAGCTGGCTCCCATGGTGGGCTGCAAGCGTCAGTCCTTCCTGTTTCGAGGCTGAGCATTCTTAGCTGTGATCCCCAAATGTGATGTCTAAAGCAGATTCTGGTCTATGAGACTTCTTTATTGTCACTTATTAATATGAAAGTGCAAAGCAGATGCAATTTTATTCTAAGTACAAATCAATAGTTATATCTTTTAAATCAAGTAGCATCTTACTGGCTGGTGAGAATTGGTGGATCTGTGATCAAACCAGGAGTCGTCAACCAGGGGACAATAACCACACTATTGTCCAAGTCTCCCGGACTCTTTAGGCCACTTAGCCTGAATGGAACAACAGAGCTCTTATGGAAGAATCTAGAAGGCTAGGGGGAAAGCCTTGGGAGAAAGCTTAGAAGCATAGACTTTTAGAGCAAAAGAAAACTTGGACTTCATATATAGCTGCAGGGAAACCCAAATGTAGGACTTCTGGCTTTAAGTTGTGTGTGGGTGGGGGGGCATGAGTGTGTGTGTGTGTGTCCTTATGTTTCTTTGGGGATGAAGCTGCTGTCTTTCACTTTTGTATTTTTAACATCATTTGTCAACTTTTTGCCATCTTCTGGTCACTAGTAGGCTACATTTGATGGACAAAAATCCCTCCTCTCTTTAAAAGTCCTTCCTCTTTTATTCCCAGGGCTGTTTGTTTTGTCTCTCAGACGTACACACTGCTATTGGTGATGGTAACCATCAGCTTCTTTTTGGAAATAACTGTTCCTTATACCAAATCCCTGACTACAAATGATTTCAGTGAACAAAGCTACAATAGAACTTCTGGGAGTACAAAATATTTTGAAACTCAGTCAAATTTTTTTGGTGGACTCATTAAACATCTCCCAGCTGTCTATTATAGGTCAGCAGATGTGCTAGGTGTGGGACACCTAAGGCAAATCAGACAAGGCCTCCACGTGCAAAAATGTCACAGTGTAATCGGGGAGGCAATCACATAAACTCCCAGCTGGACTCCCGCATGCTGGTGTGGCAACAGAACATGGTGCAAAGAGCAGTCGGAGCCTGGCTGAGCCAGTAGTTTACTCTGTCACTCCAGAGTGGTCAAGGGGAGAGCCCATTTGGGGAGGTCGTGCTGATGGAGTCACCTTTACAAGAAGTTGAATTTCTTGAAGCAAAGAACAAATAAAGGAGGAAAAACATTGCCAGGGAAAGGTAACAGCCCAAGGAAATGCATGCCGGCATGAAACCCCATGGAAAGACCAGAGAAGGGGAAATAGCTTTTACTGTTTGAGAGAGTGTTAGGAAAAGATGCTGAGAAGACACATGGAGATCATATTGAAAAAGGAGCTGTGTCCCTCTATGGGGAGTCAGCGATCTGAACAGAAAATGGTTTTTGAAAAAAGTAGATGACAATTAATTAGCTGTATCAGAGGCGTGTGAATTATAAGCAGGAAAACCTGGTTAGTAGGCGACTATTGTAGCATTCTGGGCAGATTTGATGGTTAAGGTAGGGGATGACTGTCAGTTGCAGGAAGCAGGCCTATTTAACTTGTCCGTTACAGAATTGTTGATGCTGTTGTTGCCTACATAACCCTGAATGTTTTTTGCCATCTGCATGCTACATTTTGCTTCAATCGCCACTGCTCTTTATTGCATTACACCCAACCAGTCTCACTCTGGTTGCTCTGGGCATTTGAGCTTCGACCAAGGAGATAATAGTGGGGACGCAGAGGAGAGCAATCTTCACCAGCCAAACGACACATTTATAAAATAGGCAGCACACTCCTTTCTGGAAATATCTACTTCCATTTTTAGCCTTCTCTTGAGTGTTCTCAGCCCTGTAACAAGGGCACTGCCCTCTTTTCTTTTCCTGTAGACTCACTGACCTTTTCAGTGGCACTAGGAGAATAGTATAGTACTTGTTCCTCAAGGATATGGATTAACTAGCTGCATCCCGTGCAGCAATTCTGAATGGTAAATGACCCTAATGGAATAATATTCCTTTCCCCTGTAATGTGGTGCCAACCAAACATAGAATTAACATCACCCAAAAGACTTGACTCTACCAGCACAGAGACCCCCCAGAAAGCCATGCACAGAGGCAAGCTTTGTAGAAAGCACTTTAGGGGCTGTACCTGGGGGAACAAGGGCCCCTTAGGGCAGACTGTTCACAGAGCCCTGAAGATAAAACAAAATAGCTTTATTTAAAGATTTATTTAAGATATTTTAAAAATTGAGTAGAACATACATTTTTAATACCGATTGATATTATTGTAAAGCATTCTAATGAGAATCTGCCCCATGGGCCCTTGCCGGCTGCACAGACAGAATATTCCTTTGCATTCCTACCATGAGTCATGTTTTAGCCATGGATTAAGGCATTGATGAAAGGTGCCCCCACTCTGGTCAGGGCAGAGGGAGAGAGAATGTAGAAAGACAGCATGGAGAAGAAAGAAGAGAACCATGGTGTGTGAAAGTCACGTTTTAAGCTGCATTTCAAAAACCCTTCCAAAATAAAGAGGCTCCTGCTCTCATTCTGAAACATTCCTTGTAGTTTAGAAAAATATGTGCATCTGAGAAGTTGTTGAAGGTTGTGAATGCCAAGACCCATCTAATTGAATTACTGTTCCCATTTATTGACCTTTGGCTGTATACCAGGCAATGACTTCTGCTTTTACAGATATTAGTTCATTTAATCCTCAAAACAACTGATATTTTTCTCATTATACAGATATAAAAAAAATGAAGCTTAGAAACATTTGATAATTTATCCATGCTTATATTGCAATAAAGTTCTAGATCTAGAATTTAAAAAAGGCAGTTTGCCCCAAGAACTTACGTTTTTTTTTTTTTTTTTTTAATGTGACTAGACTATCCTGCCTCTGTCAAGTTTTCCTAAAATGAAATCAATCTCCTATGTTTGCACCATGAAGGTCAAGTTTGTCCCATTGATCACTAGTGTTCCTTCTCTGGGAATTATTTACATAGCATGGTAGTTAAATTTGGGTTCTGGAGTCAGAACTGCCTTCCAATCTCAGCTCTGCCCCTTGAGCTCTGTGAGACACTGTGCAAGTCATATTACATAACGTCTCTGAGACTCAGTAATTACGAAACGGATATGGCATTGTCAGCACCTCCATGGTAGTGTTGTTTACACTACAGGAGGTGATCCATTGGACTTACACAGTGCTCAGCACCACAGCTAAATAAGTGCACACCCAAGAAGTAGTTGAAGTTCTTAAGAGAAAAGGATCTGAGCTTTACTGAGCATGTACACTGTGTTTCTGAATGCACCTGGAATTCTGTCGGGTCTGCAAAAAATGTTGTCTTGTTGTTGAGCATTTGGGCAAGTTTAATCTAAGTTTTAGGGAGAAAAACTTGACAGATCTGACAAATTCGCCACCTCTGGAGGGGTGTCATTAGGCTGCAAGTTTTCCATACACAGCTCTAATTACCATCTTCTGACTGCCCCAGGGGAGCAGGCTGCTAACTAGGTCAGGATCTGAGGAGTCTGGCCAGCAGCCTCCTAGGTATCTCCCAAGTGCACGGCCATCTTTGGGCTTTTGCAGTATTTCTTGCTTTTGAATTTATAGAACCATTAGCCTGGAATCTAAATGAAATACCTCGTCTTAATAGCTTAGTCAGTAGGTGGTTCACCAACAGTTTCAAAAACTGGAAGTAATAGTATGCTCCCAGAGGAGTAGCAGTTGTTGTTTGGAAATAATTCTCCAAACTGCATTTATTTCACAGCAGTCTGAGGTCACATATTCAAGAGCAATGAGAACTCTATTCAATTAGACGACTTGATCAAAATAGGTCTGTCAAGATGACATTCCATCTGAAGAATCAATTGGGATGAAGAAATAATTTAGCTGCTGCTGTTGTTATTTAGATTTTTTATTATTATTTTATAATTTGTTGGAGTAAGGAAGCTGGGCACAGCAGAGTGCTGGGCAGTTCCTGGCATCTGTCACTTGATTAGATAGAAATGCATCCTCCTCTGTGTGTTGTTTATACTGTATTAATGGCCAAACGGGTGAAAAGTGTTTTCTGAATGAGTAGACAACTGATGAGTGCAGAAAAGGGTGTCTAGGATTATTTCCAGCTGAGTGTGAGCCCATCACTTCTCCCCTCTCCTCTCTTCCCACACTTCAGGACTGATCTGTGTTTCCCAGCCCAAGGCACAACTTCCAAGACTCACCAGTCAATGTTGGCCCCTGATCCAGTCATCTAGGATTATATATTGACATTAAAGTATTGTAAGATAATATGTTTTCTTGAAGCCACATAGCCAATTTCTGATTTCAGATAGAGGATACCATCTATCAAAGACAAATCTTTGAACTGCAATTCAACAGCAATCCCATCAACTATTACCAGTGAAAACCACACACACACACACACACACACACACACACACACACACACACACACACACCTTTTTTCCCTTCATTGACAGAAGGAGGAGGTAGAATAGCAGCCAGTGCAAAGGTCAGGGAGGGGCATTCCCAAAGACGTTTCCTGTTTCACTCTTACGATGCTCCATTATTTTAACCTTGGCTGGGAGAGTGGTGATGGGCAGACCCCAAATTCCAGTTTATTCCTCACTGCCTCTCTTATTTTTCTCAATAGTGAGTAATCATAACTCATTGTAAGAGAATGTCCATTAGGCACTGTGCCTGCTGCCAGAAATTTATAAAGTTCTTAGTGCAGTAGAGCTTATGCAATGGGAAGAAACTATTGCTCAAAGAACTTAGGGACTTGCCCAGGACACTCTGCTGTACATTATAGGCCACTCCTACGGCCCAGGTCTGTTTCCTGCCTGTTCCTCTTTTCGCCACTGACACTGCCTTTTAGAAGCCATGTGTCATTTGACATGATGTCAGGCTTCTGGAGGAATTTGGTAAATAAGAGAGAGATAATTACTCAGTATAGTTGCAGGTCTTAGCCATGTCTAGTTTATGGCATAAATAGAATCTAACAGCCTCCTGTTTTCTGGTCACATGTGGGCAGACTTTGACCACACTGGTCTTCTCTTGGTAGCCTCTAGGGGAAGAGGGAAAGCTTCCATTCTGCCTCGCTGAAATGACTGGCACTGGACAGATTAATAGGAAGAAAAGTCATAACAAATTTATTAATAGGCTATGGGCATGGGAGTCCCACAAATGAGACTCAAAAAAGGGCCAGACGGTTGAGGCTTAAATACACTTTCCTTAGAGGAGAGGTAAACGGGGGGCGGGTAAGAGATTGCTAGGGGCAGACAATGATTTTCAGGGGAAATGAATGGACCCAAGAAACAATGACCTGGAACAAAATTCTTCTGCCCTCTGGAGAAGGTGGCAGGAAGGTCAGGGGCAGAACTGCACTGTAAACAAAGGTGGTCACATCATGCGGATAAAGTCTCCCAGGAACCTCTCAGAGCTGTCTTCAGAAGAACAGATGAAAAGTCTGTCTGGGCATGATGACAACCTTTAGTATCTTCTGCGGTGGTTAATCTTTCCTGGTCATTTGATGAGATTCCTAGGGAGGGAGTCTTGAGACAATTACATTTCTTTTGGAAAGAAATTTCCTTAGTCAAGTAAAGAAATTCCAGAGAGGACCCGTCTCGTGCTGAGAAGGATGAGGGAGGCAGGAGAGCTGAGAAAGCCCTTGGTTCTGAGGCAACGACTGGGAAGCCCTGTTGAGGCCGTCCTATTCTAGTCCACAGTGCTCAGCGTGCTGAAGTGCTGTGCTTTTGAGGTATTGTTTTCTGAGCCCTCACAAGCACAGTAAAATGGCTTTTATTTCATTCCAAATTCCTTCTTTCTTCCCCCCCAGTCCCAGGTGAGAGGCTTTGCCTGGTTTTCTGCTCTCGGACCCTGGTTCAGGGCAGTGTGCACGGCAGGCAGCTGAGCAGTGGAGTCACAGAAATAAACCAATTGTGCACCCTCCATGTAGCGACACTGCTGAGCAGGCCACGCTGGGTGTCTTACCCACAGAAGCCCTGGAGACCAAATTCTTTACTGTTACTGCCTCCACGCTGATTGAGCTATTAACTGACTGCTACTGAGCTCTGACTTCTGAGCCTGATCCCCGTCAGGGAAATAACTTCCTGTGTGACCTTTGAGCAAGTGCCTGGGCACATCAGTCTCAGTTTGCCGCAGAGGGTGTCGGACTCTCACGTCTCTAAAGGAAGCTCAGTAAAGCTCCAACCAACCGCAATCTGTAGACACTTGGGCCCAGAACTTTGATTTATTGAATGTTTCCTGTGATCTGACCTCCCAGTTGATGGCTTACAATAAGAAATTAGCACTTAAATGTGTCTTCATTTACATAAACGCACATGGATGTACCTTGGGGCTGGAGTAAACGGGATTACTTAATGACCGTGACACAAACACAAGGGAGAGAGGTTGGTCATCCTATTGGTGGTTCTTTTTCCAAAGGATTCCTTTAACCGAGAGTCCCTTGTGAATTCAAAGTATGATTCAGTTTACACATAATTTTCAGGAACACATCTGCCATGTGTAAATCAAGATGCATTTGAGTAATTTACTTGCCATCCTGAAAACTGTCATTTCTTTTTCCTTTATGTCTCTTTATCTTTTCCCTTTCATTGTTTCTGATGATTCTTCTGCTGTCGTAGAGAAATAGAAATGCAAGGTAACAAGCCGAGCATGGACAGTGCCCATCCCCAGTAAAAACTTTCCTGGGCAATGTGGAGAGTCCAGTTGACATGTACGGTAGTGGGGAGTCTGCACCCCAAATTTGTTCCCTCTGTTTGGAGCCATGGCTAGTTCTACTTCACAGTCTGGTTCCATGTCATTATGTGTGTATATTTTGCAAAGAAATAAAGAAAGCTTGTCCTTACTGAGAGTCTGTTACATAGCAGGCACAATGCTGGGCTATTTGAATATACTATTTTATTTAATTCTTACAAAAGCTCTGTGAGATAGTTATTTTCCCATTGTCTACTTTAGAAAACAAGGTTTGGAAAAGCAAAAATGATTTCACTCAATTATTTAGATACTGTGTTGTCCAGTGATTTATGTTGGTGAGATTTTAATCATTTAACTGATGTTTATTTAGCTTCCCTTGAATGTCAAGCACTGTGCCGCCCACTGGGTCTGTAATGAGAAGGAAAAACTAGAGGCAGACTTTAAATAATCACAGAAAGTGAGGTGAGATTGCAGCAGCATCAGTAGACTGAATGGACAACTACCTGGAGCTGCCGGTTGCCAGGGAAGAGGGATTTGAGAGGAAGATGTGGACTGGTTAGAAATGCCAGGACAGGCTTCCCTGAATGTAGAGCTGAAGGAGGTGGAGTTAGTTTGGTTAAGGAGCATTTTACACAGAAGGAACAGAATGTGCACAGGCCCTAGGGCAGGAAATCAAAAAGCAAGCCGCTGTAGCTGAAGGTCAGAAAGCACAGCAGCAGTGCCAAGTCTTCCAGGGCATGTTTAGGAGCTTCATTTTTATTAAGCTAATAGAACATATGAGTGGGGTGGGGTGAGGGGAGAATGGTGACGTGAGCGATTTTTGTGTTTGTTCATTTAAAGATAATTTTGGATGTAATATGCAGGGGCCTGAGTGTACCTGGAGACCCCTTTGGGATGTCATGCAATAGTTCTGAGAAATAGAACTAGAAATAGAGAAAAGCACACGGATTTCAAAAGCCCTTGGGAGACAAAATCCATGAGCCTTGGTGATGGATGGACTGGATGTCTGTCTGACAGAAGAAAAGAGAGAGACCAAGGTTGATGCCCAGCTTTTTGACTGGCCTAACTGATTGGCTAGTGGGCCATTTATTGAAACAGAAAGTACAGAAATGAGACCCAATTGGAAGGGTCTATCATAAGCTCATTATGACATGGTTTGCTTTGGACATGGCTATTTTGAATTGCCTTGCAGTTAAGAGTTGTTAAAAAGAATGCAAGGCATACATGTCTGCATTAGTCGGGGTTCTCCAGAAAAAGAATCAACGAATGGGGATTTATTAGGGAAATTTACTCATGTGATTGTGGAGGCTGAGGAGTACCACAACAGGCCATTTACATGCTGGGGACACTGGAATGCCAGTAGCATGGCTGAGTCCAAGTCCAAAGGCCTGAGATCCCAGGGTGGGGTATGGTCACTATAGACCAAAGACCAGAAAGCCTGGAGTTCTGCTGCCCAAGGGCAGGAGAAGAAGGTATATCTCAGGTCCAAGAGGGAAACCAATTTGCTTTTTTTCTGTTTTTCTTCCACTGGGCCCCCAGCTAATTGGATAGTGCCCACCCACATTAAGGGCAGATCTTCTCTGCTTAATTGATTCAGATTCAAATGCCAATCTCCTCTAGAAACACCCTCAGACACACCCCAAAATAATGCTTTGCCAGTTCTCCAGTTATCTTTTAATGTATTCACATTGACACCTAAAATTAACCATCATAAGATCTTTTGCTCAGAAGAGAGTTCTGGGCTTTTTCATGGCGTGGGACGCTGACATTCTGGGCATGGATTAACTCCATGGAGAATGAAGAAGAGGAGAGTGTCTTGAGCAGTCTTAGAGATCTTCGATATTCAGCAACTTCAACTCAGATGAGAGAAAGGTAAGGATCGGCCAGAAAGTTAGCAGGAGAGCAAGATCCTTTTTCGATATGAGAAACTGGAGAAATACCATTTCAAGAAGGAGGGAATTGTTCAAAGAACTAAATGCTTGCTGGTATAATGACTTAAAATTAAGTCAGGTGTAATGACTGATGAAAGTCTTAATGGATTTGATAACAAGATAATTGGTGACATTAATGAAAAGTATTTCAGGCAAGGAAGAAAGGAAACTTAAACGGGTAGACCGAGGACCAAATCAGAAGTAAAGAAACAGAGACAGCAAACATTGACAATTTTTATGAGAAGTCTGGCTGTTTAGAGCAGAAGTATTACCGAAGGAACGAGACTAGTGGAATAAATTGTGGTGTGTGTGTGTCTGTGTGTGTGTGTGTGTATGTGTGCATGATGTAAAGACAAATCTTTACCTTCTGGAAGTTTGCAATTTAATGTAGACAGCCAGATGACAAAATACTTCGCAGCAGTTTGATAGGTGGGGTGTGTGAAGACAACCTTTAGCCCCACGTTGAGTGTGTGAAGCCAGGAGACAAGAAGCACAGTCCACCGTGTTGGGAAACCATGATTTAACGTGGGATTCTTTTTCAGTTTTGACTGGGGCCCCAGAACAATGGGCGTTAACTACTTCCGGATTGCAAAGCAAGGTGCCAGACCACTGGCAGTACCTGCAAAGGCATGGACTAAAACCTGTTTTACGCTTTTGCTGGCTGCTCACATCTAGTCTCTAAATGAGACTGGCAGAGAGAGAGTTGGAAGTTAGAGCAATGTTGTGGCTTCTTTCTCAGAGAGCTCCTGGTGTTCTGTGAGCTGCACCCTCCCATGGGAGGTGTTGTGGGGGACATTTCTCTCTCACCTCAAGACTAGATGGAAGAACTTCAAGGAGTCCACACAGAGCTTCACTATCCCAGAGGATTAGAGGAGAACACAGGCAATGGGTTGGCTGAGCGCCCAGGGGCACAGAGGACAGGCTGTGTCGGGGAGTAACTGCCCTTCTCACAGCCGTGGGCAAAGGGCTGCGTTTCCTGAGGATGAGGTACAATCCTTGCTTGAAAGGAAAGGCCTGGAGTTTTTATAGCTCCTGTCCAAAGGAACAACCAAATGATCCAGAACCGTAAGATGAAGGGTCCAAGAGCGTCCACTGTGGTTAGTCAGGACGGCTGGTGATCTTGACAAGAGTATGACGTTCCACCTAACGGGTACAGTGCACGCTATCTGGGGGATGGGCGCACTTGCAACTTTGACTCAAATGGTATAAGAGCAATTTATGTAACCAAAACGTTTGCACCCCTGTAATATTCTAAAATTAAAAAAAAGGTGAGTTCATGGAGGTGGAAGGTTGATGGTACAGGGCTGAAGTGTGAGTGGGACATGAGGAATCATAGATAGGGAAGGGATCAACCTTTATAGAAGGTGGGAAATGGAGAGAGATACATGACGCTAACTCTAAGAAGGGCTTTTGTTTTGTTTTTGGGAATGCCAACATCTGGGTGCAACCCAGATAAGGTCTGGCTTTCCTGCTTCCAGCTTGTGCCCTACTGTGTGTTGTATCCCACTCGAACAAATGGACAGTAGTCCTGCAAAGAAAATAACAACTATTATTGGAAAGCATAGGAACTTTTACTTCTGAAAACCAGAAAGGGTCTCTGTCTTTGTAGCACACATCAAAGTGTCTTAAAACTATATTTCCCTTTATTTCTCTCAATATTTCACATCCTCTCGTCTGTCTCCCTCACCCCAAAAAGCTCACCTCTTTTTCTCAACTGCCCAAACTCTCTTCTAACCCAGTCAGAATAAGTTCCTGATTCTCCAGTCTCCTTGATGTACCTTTCAAATCTATTCAACCCTTCCTGGAGAGAAACTCTGCCTCTTCCACCATAAATTTATCAATTTATCTATTTCTGCCCTCTTCATCTCTCCAACCTCCTTTCAGCTCATTACTACTCAACACAATTACAGACCTTCCTAGGTGGTGATCTAGGGACAAAAGCTCTTATCTTTCAGAAGTGATGGAGGAGAAGCTCTTAAATATTCATGTTTTAATACTTTAGCTTTGCTTTGACATAGGGTTCTTAAACGCTGCTGGAGGAAAGCCAGAGGGAGGGAGCTGGCGGAGCTGGCAGAGCTGGTGGAGTGGGTGGTGAGGAGAAAGAGGAGTGGGACCAGAACTCAGGGGAGGGAGGAAGCTCGGACAGGACGGGGCACAGCATTCACTGCAGCAGAGCCAGCAGCGGAGGGCGTGGAGGCGCAGAGGATGGTTGCAGGTGGACATTGAAATTGAAAGGTCTAGATGTTAAAAAAAAAATCACCTTTTGTGTAGCTGACTTACCCAGCTAATACAAGTGTTGAGGATATTATTTGTACCAAATTGGAGACAAGATTTTATCTCAAATATTTATTCATTCACTTATTTATTCATTCGTTCATTTTTCATTAATTCAGCAAATCTTTACTGAGTACCTGATCTGCGCCAGGCCACATTCTAGGCACTGGAGGCCGAAGAAAGAACAAGAGAAACACAAATCTTTGCTGCTGTAGAGTTTATATTCTAATGAGGGTGGGAGAGACTATTTGCACATAAACAAACTCAACTTTAAATATTGGTAAATATTTTAGATAAAATAATACAGAGTAATGGGCAAGAGAGAGATTGAGATGAGAACGAGGGGCTACTTTAGCCATGGTGTCTGCGAATATTTATCTCCCTGAGATGATGTGAGAGCTCAGGTGTGCAGTAACAGAGGAGTGTACCCTCAGTCATTGTGTGCTTCAGACGTAGAGACAACAGCTGTCAATGAAATTGGCACTTGAGCCAAGAGAGCCAGACACTTTGGGGAAACTTATATAAGATCATTTGCATAACATATACTTCCCCCAAAGTAACTAACATACACCTAGAACTACCTTACTTGACTTACTTAAATGTTCTAAATTGCGATTGCCGATGGATGGAGATGGAAAGAATGGTAATGCTACGTCGAGATCACCAAGCTCTGACTTTATTTTTCCTATTTCTTATCCTAGAGTCATGTTTCTTTCTTATTGTTATTTTATTTTCTCTTTTGTATGCATCTTTGCAACCCCCTTACATTCTTCAGGGTAAAAGTTATATGAATAAACAAAGAGCACACTCTAGACACTCAGTGGTTTTGTCTTCTGGCTCATCACTTCTCTGGTCTCCAAATACTGATGCAGATGCCTGCGTATATCTTGATGAATTAAAATTAAAGAATTATGGATATCTAAAAAGTGGGTTCTTTTGTAATTTGACTTCCCCAGAAGCTGAGAAGAGAGATTTCGAAGGTGAAGAAAGGTGCTGTCGGTAGGGATGGTTCTAGCATTATAGGACTTCTTGAAGTGCAAGAGAAGATATTTTAATAGATACTCAGATGCCTCCAAGAATGCGCCTGAGATCAGAATTCCCTGAAAATAAACATTAAATGCATTAATGAAAAATTTAGATTATAAAAGGAAGTGAGAGTGGAAGGTAGAAAAAAAATTACAAAAGCCCCTCAAAGATAAAAAGTTGCCTTATTAATGAGGATGGAAGTTTCATCCAGAATGGCTTGCCTAAAATAGGAAATTATTTTAGGTTTTGCCACTCCCAAATTAAAAAATTAATAGCCCATTTTTGCCTATTAAAATGGTGCATAGCTAATAGTGTCTGCGCCCATTTTGCACACCAGCATTTAGACTTTGACGTATGTCTGCAATTCTGTTCATTTATTCACTCAGGAAGCAAGCATTTACTGACGTCTCCTGTATGCCAGCACAGTGTTAGGCTACTATGGGCAGTATTTATTCAGACAGCCCTCATCTCCATCCTAACTGAAGTGCGACATCCTATTGAGTTGTCCTATAATACTACCGCTCTTCTCAGCTCCAGCAGGACAAAAAGAAACCATGCAGTTGGAAGACACAAATACTGATGACAAAATGTATTAATTGGAATAATATCCTGGGCACTGGCTATAGAAAGGAAACATCTCTGGTAGGAAATATCTGGAAAGGAAACCTAATAGTTTTACTCAGCCCTTTGCTATCAATGACTTTAACCTTTCAGTGACTCCGTTTTTCTAATGAGATGGGAGTTGCTCGCGAAGATTCCAATGTCCTCAACTGCAAGGTGACTATGCTGGTGGGGCATTATTATCATTGTGGATGTAAATTTAGAAGTCTTTTCCAGGCAACAGTTCTCCATTCCATGGTATCAGAAGCACATGCTTGCCAGGCATTTCAAGGCTGTGCCTGATGGACATCTGAACAGTATGCAACTTCCTAGCACTTGCCCGTGCTTGGTAGGAGGTGGCAGGGAGTGTGCGGACACAAAACAGCAGGAGCCAGCAGTACTGCGACTTCCTCCTTTGCCCAGAACTAGTGTGAGTTACCTTAAACAAAAAAGCTTTCTTCGTTTGTCTCTCCTTGAGGTTCCTTTCAAAATGGTATTTCAAGTTGCAGTCCTAAGGCAAACAGCTCGATGTTCTCTATGTACTGTCCCTGCCAAAGCCTCCTTCTTTCCTTCTCACACTGTCATTTTCCCTCTGCGCCTGGACATAAGTCCTGAAAAGCCACCTCCAGCAGCCAACTGCCCTATAAACTGTGGCACTGCTCTCAGATAAAGAAGTAAAACGTATGATTTCTAAGAGTTTAGGGCTGATTTGTCCTTTTCATCTATTTTGACATGATTTAATGTTCCAGAACTTGTAAAGGGAACAGATTTTTTTCCCTTTTTTTTTGTTGTAAAATTTGTGAATAATTTATCAAGTGACTGAAAGAGCTGCAGCTTTAAATTATTAAAATGCATTTTGGTTTTGAAAGAAGACATTAGAGATGTTTGCCTTGGCCCATTCTTATGCCTTTGTGCAGCAGCAAGAGATTCCTACAAATTCAGGGGATGGTAAGGTGATTTTCAGTGATTTATAGGGTGACTGAGAAGGAGCCAAAAAAAAAAAAAAAAAGCACCAAACAAACAAACGAACGATACGGACAACTTTCATTTATTTAAGACAAAGCCTTTTTTTGAAGCAAATAACCTTTTGTTATATCTCCAGAGAAATGACATTTCCTTTCCCTTCTGCTTTGCAAGGACAGCAGACGGGTGGGGGAGAAACCGAAATAACTGAAAAGTAAGGCATGCGAAAACTCCTTGTCGCTTCCTCTCCCTGTCCGCCCTTCGCTGAGCATGTGGAAAGCACCGCTCTGCTTCCTTTGATGTGCCACACATCACAGACAGTGCATGGCCTCTGATCCCCGGAGAACCTTACCCGTTCCAGTTAGTCTGACCTAAATAAGCAATTTGCCCTGGGCCAGGAAAATAAGGAGAAGCCTAGGATGTTTCCCGTCTGTCCTGAGGGCCCCTGGTGTGGCCCATCTGCTTTCGTAGTGGGGATGCGGGGCTTTCACGAAGATCTTGGTCAGCTCTTAGGGGCAGAAAGAGACCTGAACATCAACCCACCTTGTCCACACTGGGACACATCGGCTCCCACACCCTTCGTGTCCTTGTCCTTCCCTCTTCCCTTTATCCACCCTTCCCTCTTTGTCAATGATTTCTCTGCAGTGGTACCGACCAAGGGCTACATTCTCCTCTCAACATCTCCCAAAAGGGAAGAGGACAATCCACGCTGGTATTAGAAGCAACAACACCTAGACCGGTGTGAGGCTGGCTCTTGGCCTGGCGTCGGCTTTCCACATGCTAAATATAAGTCTCTGATAGAAGTTACCGCTGGGATTGGAAATATATTTTATATGACACAGCTTAGATAGAATATGTTGCAAAGCTAAGCATAGTGGAAAATATGGCAGAGGTGCTCCTGCATGAACAAGGAGCCTTTAAAATAGCACTCCTTTGTGCTTGTGGCTCTCTTCCTTAGCTAGGAAGCATTTCTTATCATGCCAAGCCTCCTTATTTCTCTCATATCTTAATGCCTTACGCCAAAAAAGAAGGGAAAGTGATTACTCTCTAAAATGAAATTTTAGTATGCCCATTTTCTCTTTTCTATACTCCCAGAACGGGTATCATCATCATTTATAAGTTTATAAACATGTCGGTAGCACCTTTTTCTTCTTACAGGGATGCTGGGTGGCAGGGTTGGTGTCACGCTCAGGTTTGTGATGGTCGTTGTCACCTACTGGTCTCAGTTAGGCCTCATCTTCGAGGCACATGCAAAACAGAACTGGAAAACTGGAGCTGCATCCAGTCCATTCTCTCCTTGGATCCTCCTTCTCGGAACAAAGAGTTGGAAGATGAAATATAGTCGCATCGCTTAACAATGCAGATATGTTCTGAGAAAGGCGTCATTAGATGACCAAGTCATTGTGTGAACATTGTAGCCTGTACTTCCACAGCCCTGGATGGTACAGCCTGCTACACACATAGGGCCTATTGCTCCTGGGATATGAGCCTGCACGGGGTGTAAGTGTACTGAACACTGTAGGCAACTGCAACACAGTGATAAGTATTTGCGTATCTAAACATATCTAAATGTAGAAAAGGTACAGCAAAAATTCAGTATTATAATAATATGGGACCACCATCATATGTGCAGTCTGTTATTGACCAAAATGTTGTCATACAATGTATGGCTGTATATAGGTGGGGTGTTTTATAGTAGAATGATAACATTTTATATTAATAATTGAGGGGAACCTTTGGCATAATTTAGTTTAATCCTCCCTTTTCATGATAAAACTGGGCTCTAGATGTTCTGTGACAGGGGCTGTACCTGCAGAGCATGGGCTGGTGCGCTTTGCCTTGTGGTGCACTGTGTTCTGCAAGCAGGACACGGCAACATCCTGGGATGCATACACGGGAAGTCAGGAAACACCCTCGAGAGCAGGTTTACTTGTGATGGCAGGAAGGGCTTTGCAAAGGATGGAGGCAGAGGCGCATGCTTGTAAGGTAATCGTAGCACACTGCATTTCCAGAGATGCTGCAAGGACATTTCTCACCCCATACCCTGCCAGATGACCTCACCACTACTTCCCCAGCACAAGGAATTGTCTAATTCCCCTTTTCATGAACCTGGTTTGGCCGTATGACTTGCTCATATCCAGTACAATGTGGCAGAAGTGACATGGCTTGATTCTGGGGCTAGATCAGAAAAGGCCACGCAGCTTTGGCCCAGATGGCTTGGGGCAGTTGTCTGGAGGAGCCACTCACTTGGGAAGAAGTCTGACTACCCACAGACCACATCCTGGAGAGGCTCCACCAAGGTGTCACACAAGGAGTGAAGAAGTCATCATGGATACTGCCAGCCGGTCCTGTTGCCTGAGTTGCCCCCAGTCATTTGAGTCTGCCCACCTGAGGCCCCACACATCATGGAACAGAGGCCAGCCTCCCCGCCCTGGCCACATTTCTGATCCACAGAGTCCATGCCCGTAATAGCAGAGTTGTTATGTTCATAAGTTCCGGGTGGCTTACTAAGTAGCCACCAATAACTGGACAGTAATAAATGTTTATAAGAAAATAATAAAAAATGAATGCTTATAAATAATACAAATAGTTTGTAAAAATCTCTTTGATATGGAACTAGGTATGTAAACTATGGTAATCCATGCAAAGGAATACTCTGTAGCCCCTATAGGAGTGTGATAGATCTTTCCTGTATGGAAAGACATTTAACACACATTGCAAGGTGAAAAAAGCTTACTGCAAAGCAATGTGTATACTATAATTGTGTCTGTAAAGAAAGAAAAGGAAACTGTGTGTGTGTGCGTATGTGTGTGTGTGTTTCTGTCTTTTGAGACTTCTATAAATATACAAGAATTTTCTGAAAAGATACAAGAGAAACTATCAAGCTGTTAACTCTGGAGAGTGGGAATGAGGAGTGGGGGTGTGGGAAGTGCGTGCCAGGAGAAATTTACTTTTCATGTTACCCCATTCCCTAACGTTTGATTTTCTACCATGAGTTTGTACTATTTTGAAATTAATGCTTCCAAAAATTTTAAGGCAATTAAAATTTTATCATTGCTGCCAAAAAGAAAAAAAAAAATCTTTATTGCAGGTGACAGTTGAAATTGTGTATTTTCAAGTGCAATACAAAGACAATTAAAATTTTTTTTTTAATATTTGAGACAAACTTCATTTTCTGTAAAGCTCAGTCCTAGGTGTCATGTGCAAAATAATATGAAATGTGATGTTATGTGGGGCAAATGATATTATTAGGGAATTAACTGTGTTTTCTTTCTATACCACTTGACCTCCAACCAAAGTAGTATAAACAGCATGCTTAACCACAGGCAAAAATTAACTCAGTCACCCAAAGAGAATGGTAATCAGAAAGATGTGGTTTTAGATTATTGAACATACTAGTTTCTTTCTTGGAAGTACCCACATTGTGTTTTGCAGCCCATGAAAATGCAAGCCTTACCAGATCCCCAGATTTTAGGCATCTCTTGCAAGTGGTATCCACCATGGTGTTCTGCAGAGACAGTCAAAGTCCATTTAGGAAGAGGTCTCATGCCATGACTCACGTGGCAGTTGGTGGTCGAGTGTGCTCGTGGCTCATTGGCTAAGTTAATTTATATGGTGGAAGCGGGAGGTGGAGGAGAAGGGGCAGCATACGACCCAGGTAGGTGCTGTCTGCTGCCCATGACGAATGTCATAGCCGGAGCTGCACAGCTCAGACTCGGTTCTGACTCCTGTCCTTACACCAGTGCTCAGTCAGGTACAGCTTTATGTAACTAAACCTTTTCTTTTTGGAAATAGTCTCTAGTTGTTTAATTAATGTGGCACAAATCTGAGCAATTATTTCTCAGTCCTGTGAAATAGTACCTTTGGGTATATCCACCTATATATTTGAGTAAAAATAATTTAGTAATGTTCTAAATTATTATTATTAGTAGTGATACCATGGCAAATATCATGGACCCTTAGCTGTAGCCACTATTGAAATCTTGCACAAAACTACGAGGATTGCCATGAATTACAATGATAGCTGTCAACAATTTTCATCTCAACAAACCAAAACCCTATGGTATTTTATAACTTGTTACATCCTCTCTTTAAACCACAGCAAACTATAATCAAGCTATATCTTCACAGAATTCCCACTTTATATGTCTCCCCATAAATTGTATTTTATTTTCCAAGATCTAGTCAAATAAAGAAACCTCAGGCAATCTTACCCCTGGTATTTGTCTCCTTATATTATTTTCCGTGTTTCTCTGACAAGCTCTCTCTAAGGCAACCAACACACTTCTAATAGCCATAGACAATCACCTCATTTTCTGTGACTTTTTGAAGTCATCCAACATGTTTGGCTACCCACGTCTTAATCTGCCTTTCCTAATGGGGAAGGCAACTCACTATCTTTGCCCCTTTTCAAGAAGCCTCTGCCCTATCCTGCTAGTGATCTCTTTCATTCTTCATGCCCAGAAACTTGGGCACACCCAAAGGACAGTCATTTGCCTTCTAATATGTATTTTCTCTCATATCGTGATTTCACTCGTTTCCTAATTTGTGCATTTTCCCCAAATGGAAAACCCCAGCTTCAATCTCTTTTTAGAACTTTGGCTCTATGATTATATAATTTTTAAGATGCCTTCCAGCTCTATAACTCTATGATCCATTATGTGTAACTGCTCACTAGACATTTCTTCTTGAATGTACCACTGTCATCTCAAACTCATATGTCTAAGTCCAAACACATTACATTTCTCACCAGCACACTCGAGACATAGTGCAAGCAGCCGGGACAGAATTTGGACTATAGTCAATCCAGAGTTCAGTTCTGGCTGTTTAATTTACTAGCCCTGTGCACTTGGGCAATTTGCAAAACCTCCCTGATTTATAATTTCTTTATCTGGAAGAAGGATTTTTATTTTATACGTGTTTTATAAGGATTAATGAGCTAAATATAAAATTGAGAGATAAATACTAAAAATACAGTTGGCACATAGTAAGTGTTCATTTGCATCCCCTTGCTTCCTCCATCTTCTGATTTCCCTGTTCTTGCACTTCTTCGATTTACTCACGCTCAAAAGCAATATTCTTGCATATCTCCCTGACCTCAATCACAGCACACTTTATAAGTTTCTCTTCAAAATGCCCTTTAATCCTTCCCTGTGTTTTTACTCCCACTGGAATCAGGCTAGCCGAGAGCTTCATCCCTTCACGCCTGGACTATTGGCCTATTTTAGCCCCCAGTAGCCTTCTACAACAGCCTTTTTTTTCTGTAGAACTAATTACTCCTGCACTGTCTTTCTAGTATCTTCCTAATTCACCTATCTGTGCTTTCCACAAGAATGACTAAATATGTATGCCCAGAATGGTGCCTGATCTAGAACAGTTATTTGATGGGATTGTTTACCCCTTTTTATTAAAAAAAAAAATACACTTAAATGGCCTCTACCATGTATGCAACGGTTTTCTTAGGCACCTGGGTCTCTGTTTTACTGCTGGCTTCACTGGGCTCAGTGAAGCCAGTCTGTGGGTGTCTTTCATGAGGCAAACACGACCCACAGCCGTGCCTCCATTTGTGCAGGTTCTTCCTTCCGGGAGCGGCTTGCCCTCAAATCCAACCATTCTGGGTTTTACAGGAAAGTCTCACCTCCTCTGTGAGCTCTTTCCCAACCATCACCGCTGAAGTGCCTTTGTCTTCATTTCCATCGTCGTATTATATATTTTTGGATCCACTCACTGGGCACTCAAATACACGGATGCAAATGCTTTTACATACATAATTCCCACTCCCTGGAAACTCTTCCCCCATTTCTCAATCTAGAGACTTCTTTACGCTTCCAGTTTGAGCAAGACAAAATATTTCCTCCTCTTGGAAACCTCTCATGGTCTCTTCAACTCCGTTTTCCTTCTCTCTCTCCAGGGAGTCTCAGCGTTTGGCTCCCTGTGCGTCCCTCACGTTTGCCACACAGCTCTGGGGCAGTGCTTGTTACCCTGCAGCCACTCTCTCAGTTTTCCCTGTGGCTTCCTTGCAAGCTGTGTCTGTATTTCTTGTTCGTCTTCATACCCTCAACCCCAGCACGCTTCCTAACCCACAGAAAGTGCTTACTAAATATATGTCCAGTTAGGTAAAGGGGTGATGTTGGGGGGTTAGTGACTTTGGATGGGAAAGGGCATGTTGATGAGTGTTAGGATTCTGGAGTAATCTAGAAATATGAAGTGTCTCTCCAGGGGGCTATGAAAGCCACCTAAAATGAGAGAAAATGGGACACAGAAGAAGGACAAGGACTGGGGAGCAATGACAACCTTCACCTGGCCATTTACCGCCTTCCCGCACATCTCCTGTTGCTGTCCAGACCCACTTTCCATCTGCAAACACATTTCTTCCTGTCCTGGTAGGAATTTGTATGTTGTGCAAACTTGGTGTACTGGATTTGATTTTGTACTACTTTTTGTTTTGTTTAAAAGTGCTTTGTCTTATATTTACTTATAAAATATTTACAAGGTTCATTTTTGTTTGATATTTGATCAAGCTGGCATTTGAAACTTACTTGTTGGATTGGAAAATGCACAGCTCTATTTTTGGATGTCATTGGTCATTCCTTTCTCTTTCCCTACCTCTCTCCCACAGTTAAGGATTTTCCTTGAAATGTCCCCAGACTGAACAGTAAATGACTTCTGTCCTAAAAGACAATGAGCCAGAAGGAGGAGGAAAAAGTTGGATGAAGTCTCCTTAGCCCCTAACCACAGGGCTAGAATACAATGGCAGTGAAATGTACTAATTTATCTTATTTTACATAATTAGAGTTAGGGGCTATTGAACACAGAATGCAAATGTATGCTAAATATGCAAATCAGCCACATTTCCCAAATTTGGAGAAGGGGGAAATGTGGTAGCCTTATGTTAGATGGTTCTCTCTTATCTGTGAATACAACTTTTCGGCACTACAAATGCAAGCAACTGCACAGTCACAGTTGGGGCTGCTAATTTGGAAATCCAGTTTAGGCTGATTTGAAAAGACAACAACATTTTTGCAATCACTGGTATATCCTTTATGATAGAGCTGGTCGTGCCATTTTTTGTTTTCTGAAGACAGATTTTTTTTGATGTTGGGCGGGGGTTGGGGGGATCTTGCCTAGCTCTTCAGTACAAAGCCAAGGCCTAAAACTTAGAGTAGATATTTACTGGGCGTGCCCTCAGCCTAACCATGGTATCATAGGAATGTGCCCTTGGCCAGATCTCTGCTCAGCTGCAGGAAGTGTAGCCAGCAGACTGTCTCCAGTTGTCACTTTCAGGGTCCTTCAGCTGCCATGGAGCTGCCTCCTTTGTGGCTTCATGTCCCCTTCCCAGGGCAGCAGGCCAAAGTGACCAGAGGGGCCTGCTTCCTCTCTCTTCCCTTCCTAGGTGTGGATCTCTGATAAATACCTTGAACCCCAGACTCAAATTCAGCATCTGCTTCTGGAAACCAAACTTGTGACACAGACCTTCATTCCTTTATCCATTTTTCCCCCATCTTAGAAAATTGAGAGCTGGTGATCTCATCCTCTTCCGAATGTCACTGTAAGTGGATCCAGTAAATTACTCCTGGAGCTTCATCTTAGCTAAAGTGTAAATGGTGGCATTTTAGGCATTTCTGACCCCAGAGTGGTAAGGATGGTTTGTCTGGGCCCCTTTCAAATAGTGTCCTGTGAGTGACCACACAGTTGTAAGGTCAGATTTTTAACAACACTATTTTTAGCATTGTGTTCTGCTCTGCTGTTACTCTGACCGAAAGTGGCAAGAGGTTGGGAATGGACAGTGGGGCTGGGGAGCGTTGTCTTGCAGTAACAGCAATACCAAGCTCATTGCAGGGGTCGGGGAGGAAACATGGAGCCCCTGGCTGCAGATGAGTTTCAAATTACTATCTGGACCGAGTTAAGGAAATTACGTACAATTACTTGAATTGGTATGTGCTGTCATTATAAGGAGTAGAATAATATGACCATTCTACCAGTAATTTGGTTAGTAATTTGGTAGTAATCTCTAGTAATTATTGTAAGTGCTAACCAGTTCATTTCCCGAATAACTTTTCCTTTTGGGTGTTCATTTTATTTTTTACAGTTTAATTGACTTTGTTTTAAAATGCTAACAATGTTTTACATTCCAGGGCCTTACCTAGGGCTGGGAGTCAGAAATGGCAAACCAGCGTTCCCAGTTCTGTCTCGAGCATCTGGATAGCTGCTACCTGATTCAAATAAATCCCCGCGTGTTGCCATTATTGTCATAATCAACTAAAACTTTTTTTGAACGTTGAGTTTCTTTATGATATTGGAACAGGGGGAAATGAGATACTGAATTAATCAAAGGATAAGGCCCACTGGGTTTGCAGTCTGGAAGATATATAGGAACAGACACCCTTAGATTGTTAAAGTTTTAACCATGGATTACAGCCAATCAGAAGAGAGTCTACATGTGGTTTGTCTGTGTGATAAACATACATGAGTATGCAAGTTTTAATTATTTAATGTCATGTTCCTAGCGACATTACAGATTGATTAGAAAATGGTACAGATGAAAGAGAGAAGTTAAGAAACAACAGGAAGATGAAGAGATATAATAAAGTGAACTGTGCGAGGGTTTGGAAATAAAGGAAGGAAGGTAAAGGAGAAGAGAAGGTATTTAGGGTCCATCTGGGAAAGTAGCTGGATTATACCTCTACAGCTTGGGGGAGGGTTTAATTTCATGACTTCAGCCTAGAAGAAAAAACGTGGTTGGCGTCATGTGTCTCTGAAATCTCACTTCGTGGTTCTATGGAATGGGACTCAGAATGCCCCAAGTGCCCGAGTTACCATAGAGAAGGTGTGATGGGATGGCACAAAGTATGTTGCTGTCTGTTTTCTCAAAATGGTCCACATATGAAATAGGCTTTTAGAATATCTCCCACTATTATTACAAATACTAAGAAAAAAATCTATTTATTAATCCAGAACTAGTCTTACAGCTAATTCACCTCTTGCTGAAGATAACTGTTACCTGGGAGTTCCTTCGTAGTTCCTCAGCCCCAGAGTTTTAATAGCTGTGCAACGTAACTTCACACTGAGCTTTGTTATTCTCACCCATCATATTTTTATCTCAAAAATGTCACTCTGAAAGGAGAAGCTCACTTTCCCAGTACCTTTCCCACTTTATTTCTTGCAAAATGTAATTTGGTTTATGGGATGCTACTAATAACTTGCAAAGACTGATTTCTATTTTAATTCTTCCATTCTAATAACACTTCATCTTGGAGCTTTGCTAACTCATTTCCTACCTTTAATTTATTGATTTCTGAAAAGCTGTGAGGCAGAGAAGATCAGAGCAGCATTAGTTCATGCCTTTGTTTACCCTGTGCCTCGTTTGTCTTCCAGCTCACCCAGGACTTCCTTCGTGGCATTGACTTCACACCTTTCGTATTTTACTAGCAATATTTGTCATCTTTCTTACCTCGGTGCATAGTACAATGTCTGTCATACAATAGCTTCTCTGTTAATATCTGTGAAATGTTAATTAAAGCAGAATTAGTGATTTCCATTGTGCTTTATTTTAGATTTTGGATTCCAAGCAAGATAGCTTACTTATATCAATTTTATTTATATGAAGTTTCTACCACTGAGCCATGTGAAGTAGGGTGTATTCAAAAATGTTATTCTGATACCTTTGTCACTATATTAAGCAATAATTTCAGCCTAGTGTGTGGGCCACTCAATTCACCTCTGAGCCTTTGATGAATTTGCTTTTTAACCAGAGCATGCAAATTGGAATGTGATGCAATTAATGCTCAGATCTTTGAATTCTCATCATGTTCTGCGTTGTACTCATCATAACACCTATAGAGCACGCTTGAACATTCCAGATCTAAAAGTTATGGCTAACATTTTCTATGCTAGCTGTATTTAGTCAGAGTTTTCTAGAGAGGCAAGGTGAATAGAAGATCTCTCAATCAGTTGATAAATAGAGACAGAATATAGAGAGATAAAGTATAAATATCTATCTAATAAAGTGTAAATCTATTGGTTCTGTTTCTCTCTATATGTATACATATATATCTACTTATACATATATTTAATACATGTGTGTGTGTATGGAGAGAGAGAAAGATTTATTATAAAGACTTGGCTCATGTGATTATGGAGGCTGAGAAGTTCCCAGATCTGCAGTGGACACACTGGAAAAACAGAAGATGGTGTAAGTTCTAGACCAAGTCCCAGTCTGAAGGCAAGAGAAGACTCATGTCCCATCTTGACTGTAGTCAGGCAAAGAGAGTAACTTCTCCCTTACTCAGCCTTTTTGTTCTGTAAGGGATTGGATGAGGCCCACCCAATTAGGGAGGGAAATCTGCTTTCCTTAGTCTACTGATTCAAATGTTAACTTCATCCAATAATGCCCTCACAGAATACTGTTTAACCAAATGTCTGGGCACCCCATGGCCCAGTCAAATTGATGTATAAATTGACAATCACATCAGCCACCATCAGAGAACTACCACCAACCAATATAGAAACACTCTACTGAAAATTGTGCATAAATTAATGTCATAATTCATGTCTGTCAGAGAAAAAAAATAAAATGTAAACAAATTAGAAACAGAAGCTTCTACATGATGTTCCTATGGCCATATGGCTACTACACTTAATAGTAATGTACATTGCTCTAGTTACTAGTGTTTATCTTAGAACTTCAGAATTTTTGAGGAAAAGCTGCTTTGCATGAACCCATATTTGAGACTAGGCAAAGAGTGACGTGGGGTATTAGTGATAGGGTGGAGTCTTAGTGAAGATACAGGCGTAAGAGTGTAAGAGTGTAAGAAAGTGGGTGTAAGAAAGTGGGCCACATCTCCACTCCAGCCAACTTCACCCAGGACTTGAGATCTTTAGCTAGGAGATGCTCCAGAGGGGCTCTGTGTTTTATCTAAGGGTCTTAGATTTTAATATTTCACATCTTATCTAGTAAGACTCTTAGAACAAGCTGTGAAGTAAGCAGTCCAACTTTCGCTGCCCTGTCTGCAAATAAAGAACAAAGACTGAGAAGTCAAATGAGCTCCTGAGGTTACCACAATTTAGTAGCAAAGCTGGGGACAGACTCCAGTGTGCTTGGTGCTGTGCTGGCAAGTTCGTGGACACCACGATTTAATTCTTCATTATCTTAGGCCTCACGTTTCTTTTACCCTCATTCAAGTGAACATTGTATCACCATTTAGAAAACCACCTTTTCAGTGAAGGCTGTCTGTCATAAGAGGTCTTTGTTTTTTTTTTTTTTTTTTTTTTGGCCAGCCAGTTTAGTAGCTGTCAGTGACTGCCATCCAAAATGCTGACCATGAGTATCTGAACTGAACCTTTCAAACCTTCTCTGCAGGTTGAAAAGACGGATCTCACATTTTGCACATCCATTTCTGCAGAATGTGGCTGCTGCTTCTCACTTTGTGGGACATATATCACTTTTAAAAGCTGACTGCTGCCTCTTGGCACACAGGGAAGTGATTGGGCGGCTTAACCAGCTCTCCCTGGCGTGTACTAGTCAGAGAATTTTGAGGCAAAGCTCCTGCTTTCTTTCCCCCACAAGGACAACCACTACCAGTCATGTTTCCTTATTTAAAATCTCTTCCTGGAGAAAATTAAGCATTTTTTTTGTTTGTTTGTTTGTTTTGCTTCCTTTAACAGTCTGGTTGCAGGCCTTTCCTGAGCTCTACCTGTTTTGAAAAGCAAAGCGCACATCCCTTACCCCCGAAAATCCAGATTGGTGGTACATAGGCACTCCTTTCCTGAAGCTGTCAAGTGTTCCGATTCCTTAGAAAGCACCATGCATATTTACCCTTCCTTTTAATCTTCAATCTCCACAAACCATTCTGGGCAGGGCAAGATAAAACTGGGGTGCTAGTTCATTCCTGGCCTTTCCAAATACCCTACCGTCGGCACATTTATATTAGATATTGATTTCCGCTTAATAGAATAAGCCAGGAAAGAATCACACTCTCTGTTGGCATTCAAAGGATAAACCATAAAAGCCATTAAGAAGTATTGTAAGCATGAGGATGATTAATGGGGCTCGAGGTGCTGTCCACCGACTATTTCCAGATAATGTCTTTGAGAGATTCCTTTGCTTCTGGCTGCAGTTCAGAGCTATTTATTTGCAAGGTGAAATTCTGAGTAATGATGTTTCCTGGGTAGCCCTGACTGACAGTGTTAAAGAGACAGAACTGGACAGCCCTGAACTCAGATCTTAAAGGGTGTGCTCTGAGGAGCTGCTGGGATACTTGCAAGGTTGTGCTTTGAAAGATGATGTATCTGCCCTCAGACTGCCCCTCCCTCTATGAGTGGAGTCTCCTCTCCTTGAGGACCTGCTGGGCTTAAGGTTTATAGGGAAGATGTGATTATCAAGAACTATCGATCCCTGGCTTCTGTGAAACCAGTGTGAATTTTTTCCTTCCTCGTCTTGCAGTTTGGACTTGGGCCATAGTGAGCGTTCCGAGAACAGTGCCCTACCAGGACCTGAAAAACTGTGGTGTACACATTTTTTTAATTTGACAGAATCTTATGCAACTACTTGAAACTCTCCATCATTTCTCGAGTTTTGTTTGTTAAAATACATCCCATCTGTGTTCTTGAGTGCAAAGTCCAACAATCATTTATTGACACCTGAGCTGCAATAACGGGTTTCATATGTTGATATGCTTTTTGATGCCTGAAAGTCTAACTCAACTTTCCTAGTAAAACAACCAGAGGAACCCATAAATGATAACACTCCCAGATCAGTGTCTGCTATAGAGGAGGCCTTCAATAAATATTAATTAGATGAATAAGTAAATGGATGGATGGATGGATGGATGAATAAATGAAAGCCAGCAGTTGTGGGCACCATTATGTTGTATAATTTGCAAGTTATTATTCCTATTTTTCAGAAGAGAAAACTAAGACTCAGAAGTGACTTGACCAAGGTGATAGATACAGAGTTTAAATGCGAGATTATTTCACTTTTCAATCTAGCAAAGGGAATGATGGGTTCACCAGTAGCTTCACAAAGTAGCATGGGTACACTATACTGTCTACTTTACAGAGAAATGATTATTCAGTTTTGCAAAAATAGAAAGTTTCATAGATTTCAAAGTGCCTATCCCATTTTCTTTGAGTATATTCAAATAAAATACTTGGCATGCTTCAAAGCTTACGTAGATTATATTCCAGACAATCTTATAACTCCATTAGGATCTGAGACTACTCCTTAAATATTTGCTTGGGCTGATATTTATCTTAAATCATTTCTGGTAGTTGGTGAAGGGGAAGGTTAGAATTAAGTAGCTGTGTTAAGAGTTGAACTCATATTTCTCAGCCTTTGTTTACACTCTGACTCACTAACCGAGTGAGCATTTTAGATTTTTCACCCACTCCTGCTCTCTGGAGCTCTGGTACCCCAGGCTCCTCACCTGAAAACAGACTGTCAAAGCAGTTTTTCTACTGATCCACTTGAAGGTTTTATTCATAAAGTTTCTTTTCTGTCCTATGTTGGCTAACCAAGGCCCATCTACTGATGGTTTTACCTGTCTGTTCTGATTAGTGGTAACAACTTTGCTTCCTCCTAAGACCCAGAGGCAAGAACAGGGAATGGCTATTTCTAAGAACTTGACATTCATTCTCCTAGTATTCCCAAACAACTTGAGGTTGAAGTATATCTTTCAAAACAAGACAGTTTGTCCTTTAGGGAAAAAACAATAGGAAGGAAGGAAGGAGGGAAGGAAGGGGAAAAAAAAGATTATTCCTTCTTAGTTACTCCTCTGGATCATTTCAATGCTTATTTTCTGTCAACACTGCTGCAGGCTACTTCAAAGCCATCAGCAGTGCCATCATGACAGCCAGAATCCAGATAGATTTTCTATCAGCAGAGCCATGCTCTGATAGTTTATCACTGAAAATAATAATGATAATAATAATAGCAAAAATACCCACCCCAATTAGAATTGACAAAATGTCATAGGGAGAAAAGAAGGTTGTAACTGATTGCCGTCATTAAATACAGATAGAGACTCGGGAGGGGCCCTGACCCCGGGATGGACAGGGTGCTCCTGCAATGGAGAATAGCAGCAGCCTCAACCCCGGGCTGGTGAGAAAGTGATCCAGTGCGCCTGATCCAGTGCGACCGGGTGGTCATTTATTTCTTCAGCTACCAATTTTTAGGACACCAAAGGGCCAAGAAGGGAGAGGTAAATTTATTATATTGGAGCGTATTTTGTATTTTTAAGCAAATACCCAAAAGTAAGTTGCTAATGCTTCAGTCGCATTTTGATCCGTCTATTGCCTTTTCCTTTTCCTTTTCCTTACATGTATTTGATTTGGTCACTCTTCATCTCTTTTCATATGTCTTTGTTATCTTTCAATGCCTTTTAAAAAAATATATTACCCTTCCTCTTTTATTCTTTGTGTGTTTTTCTTTTTTTTTGCCTGCAGCTCTTCACCCCTGCCTCTGTGTTGATATCCGATATTCTTTCTTTATTCAACTTGTGATGACTTCCTTTATATTAGCTTTATTCCTTTTCTATTTTCCTTCTTCTTCCTTTTAGTCTAGGTCCTGCCACCACATCTTTTCCCTTTCTCAATACCAGACCTCTCTACCACCCACTGGGTGCTAAGGATGCCTTTGTCGGTGGATGGATGGATGATTTTCGTCCCAGGTAGTAAGCATGGACTTGTAAACCCATCCTGCTCTCTCCCAGAGGAAGAAAGGCAGCAAGGAGCAAGAGGCGTGTCTGTGACATCCCCAGGGGCTCTTGGGCTTGGAAAGAAACTAAAATGGTTTACCTGAAGGAAAGCGTATCATCTCATTTGGTTCTAGACTCATCATCAAAAACATGATTTAAATCTCCTATGATGCTTAATTTTAATTTGAATGTGCAGAAACATTGATCAAAAGCAGAAGATAAATAGAATTACAAAGAGTTAAAATGGAGTTTTCATGAAATCTAAATTCAGCCCGCTTGCAAAATGACTAAGGGGATCTGTTGATTGGCTTTTGATCACTCCTGGAAGGAAGAGTGAGGCTCTTCCTTGACAGGGTAAGAGCCCTGGCTTGAAGGGTGGCCTGAGCTTTCAGAAGACCATGAGGCTGGGGGTTTCAGAGTGGGTCCTTGCCCACTGTGGGGATGACCAGCACAGCCTGCATTTTCTTGCAGAATGTTGTGCAGTACTAATTGCCTCTGCACTGCTGTCTACAGGGTTCCCCAGAAAAAAGAAGCTCTTCTTGGAACCAAGAAGCTTTCACTGTGTAACTGATAACACTGAGTGGGTAGCCAGGGAGCAAGGTGGCGTGGCAAGAAGAGAAATTGAACAATGCAGTGTGGCAGCAAAATCAGAAATTCAGGACCCTTTTCATGTATTTCTTTATTCACTCACTCAGTATCTCACAGATATAAATTTAACACCTAAGGAAAGCAATTAAGATAATTTTCTAGAGTCAGGCACACCAGGGAACTCCTATCTTTTGCATCTGACTAGGCAAGTTGCCTAATGGTTCTGGGCCTCAGATTCTTTCCTATAAACTGGGCATGAACACAGTGCCTGCCCTGTGGGTTTGTTACGGGATGAATTAGTTGCAGTGGAAATCTTTGCCCTGCCAGTTACCAACTCTGCGAACTGGGCCTGGCCTGGAACTGCTTACTTGTAGAGTGCAGTGAATCTGTGCTCTGTTATCACCTGCACACCTCACCAGGTGGGGCGGGTCTCATAGACAATTAGGTATCTAGAAGCCTTTTAGAGCTGTGATTAGTTTACTAACATATCAGATCTGAAACAGCCAGATGCATTGGTATGTCAGAAAACAGTCATGTTCAGAAGGCAACCCTGACAGCATTCCCAGAAAATTTAGGAAAAACAACTCCAGTCTTAAAATGCTTTTAGAGTAAAGATGATATTCTTCCATATATCTTTAAAAATGGAAATAATTATTTCTTTTATTCCCTCTTAACAAATAATTTTTGAGTACAAACTGTGTCCTGGGCAATGTTCTAGTAGGTCAGAAATAAAAAACAGAGGAACTGATAAAATCTCTAACCTTGAAGAAAACCAATAAATACTTTGAAACAACATAACATAAACAGTGCTGGTGAGGAAAAGTAAAGTGCTGAAAGCGGGTAAGAAGTTTGAGACAGATGAGATGAAATTTTAGTGCAGATGGGACTGAATTGGAAAACTAGGAAAAGTCATCCAGGACCAGGTTTGGCAAAAGGAGTTGGTAGCCACCTTGGGTAAAGCTGATTTGTTTAACAATAAATAGAAAAACAAAACAAAGGCACATACATTAATGAGATGTCAATGAAGTAAGGAGGGGGGTTACTCTTCTGGAGTATTCTACAAAGCTGGGGTAATTCCAGAAACAGCAACAGCATGCATTTGTCCCAAACAGGGCTCTTTGAGTGTGTGATCTGAGCCAGGCATGGTTGGAGATGAACACACGGAGCGAGAGAGTGCCTTGGACTCCTGTGCCGATTCCCATGGAAGGAGATAAAAAATCCACAATAACAATCCACATAACAAATAAGGAAATAATATACAGTCATCCCTTGGTATCTGGTGTCCATGGGGGATTGGTTTCAGGACCTCTGAGGTTATCAAAATTCAAGGATGCTTAAGTCCCTTATACAAAATGTTGCAGTATTTGCTTATAACCTACACCCATCTTCCCATATGCTTTAAATCATCTCTAGATTACTTATTATACCTAATGCAAATACTCTGTAAACAGTTGTTATATTGCATTGTTTACAGAATAATCACAAGAAAAAGTCTGTACATGTCTAGTACAGATGCAAGTTTTTAAAACTTAAAAACAAATTTTATTGATACATAATATTTGTACATATGATTTATGAGGTACATGTGATATTTTGATACAGGCATGCAATGTGTCATGATCAAGCCAAAGTATTGATCTGCAATTGGTTGAATCCATGGATGTGGAACCCATGGATACAGAGGGTCAACTGTAGTTTTTTTGAATTAAAATTTTTTAAATTTACCATTAAAAATTGTACATATTTATCTTATACATGTTGTTTTGAAATATGTATGCATTGTGGAATGGCTAAAGTGAGCTAATTAGTATATCGTTACTTTATGTAGTTATTTTTTGTGATGAGAACACTAAAATCTACTCTCAGCAATTTTCAAAAATACAGTACATTGTCATTAACTATAGTCACCGTGTTGAACAATAGATCTATTGAACTTATTCTTTTTATGCAACTGAAATTTTGTATTCTTTGGCCAATATCTCCTCAAACCCCACTCTGGTGCCCTCCCTGCCCCTGCTTTCTTCCCTAGTAACCACCATTCTACTTTCTACTTCTGTGCATTCAACTTTTTTAGATTCCACATGTGAGTGAGATTATGTGGTATTTGTCTTTCTGTGCCTGGCTTATTTCACTTAACATAATGCCCTCCAGGTTCATCCATGTTCTTGCAAAAGACAGAATTTCCTTCTTTTAAAGGCCGAGTAGTATTCCATTGTTTGTATGTACCACATTTTCTTTATTCATCTGTTGATGGATATTTAGATATTATTCCATATCTTGGCTATCGTGAATACTGCTGCAATGAATATGGGAGTGCAGACACCTCTCCAACCTACTGATTTCATTTCCTCTAGATCCAGAAGTGGGATTGCTGGATCATATGGATAGTTCTATTTTTAATTTTTTGAGGAATCTCCATACTGTTCTTCATATAACTGCATTAATTTACATTCCCACCAGCAATGTGCAAGAGTTCCCTTTCCTCCACATCCTGGCCAACACCTGTTATCTTTCATATTTTTAATAATAGCCATTCTGACATGTGAGTTAATATTGTAGTATTTATTGGCTTGATTTTATTGCCCTCAAGTCTCGTGGCTGTACTGAGGTGTTGATCCCACGTTTGCTAGAAAGCGTGTGCGTGGACTTGGAATCAGGCTGACTCTCCAGATTTATTAGTCCTCCATTCTTGAGCAAGTTACTTAAATTCTCCCAATGTCAACTTTTTTATCTTTAAAATGAAATTAATAATACCTATCTTATGTAGTTGCCGAAATAATGTCATCTGGTTAAAAAAATCTAGTGAGAAATAGGTTAGTCTGGAGTTTATAGGAAGAGGAGGCTATATATGTTATTATTTATCCTAATTAATGTAGAATGCAGTAATAATTATGATTTCTACACTCATTTAAATATATGATGTTTGGATGTTTTTCTCAAACATGTGTCCTTATTTTTTGTCACACTTTGTAAATGAACATAAGAAGCATGAGGAGCACATCTGTGCTCAGACCTGCCAGTACAGCCCAATGTGTTTCTGAATCTTGAGGCAATCAAGTCACCCATATGCAACGTGAGCATGGGACACTTGCAGAGATGCACACAGTAGTTAAGACCATTCTGTCCTTTAAGAATTTAGTTGAGGAAATACAGTCCACATAATAAGATCATTAGCAATGCAAGGCAGTGGATTGTATCAAAGCAGGGGTGCAGATGATGCTATGCAATTTCTTGTTTTTCTTGTCATGGAAGTAACGTTCAACAATGGAGGTGCTAAGTTCAAATTACCAAATTATTTAAATAAACAAAGACCTATTATCTCACCATCTTCTTTTTACCATTTCTGGGCCATTCCTCCCTGGTGGTGGGCAATGTTTACTCAAATGCATGTATGTTTTCCTATATTTACACTCTATTATTCAAGGATGATTGTCCACTGCTTTCACAGACACAATCCCTCCAGCTACTGCTTCTCTCCCCTGAACATTATGTTGGGGAAGGTGAGGCCGGAGCCTGAACTCTCTGCTCTTGGGGCCACCATGTGAGTGGTGGCAGCTCTGGGCCAGGCCCTGGGTCCCTTCATACTACAGAAGGTATGTCCTGGAGGGGGAAAACCAGTCTGATACAGCCCTTCAATTCTTCATCTGACCCCACAGTGTGGGTGCCGGTGCCCTCGTATGCTCCAGTTTCTAATCCTGGCTCCTGTTCTGAGCTCCAACTCTGTCTTCTCCCAGGAGTCTTTTCCCCAGGAGCTTGTGGTGTGGCCTCTATACTTACCGTTAACTCCCCTCTGGCTCACAGACTGTGTGTCCTTCCCTAACAAAGGCCACACTGCCCGCAGAATCTGCAGCAGCACACCCTCTGGGGCAGCACCTAAGGCCTTCCACTTGTCCTATGCATAAATCTGAGATCAAACAGACATATTTGTGCACATGCATGTGCACACACTCATGCATGCACATCTTGCCCTTCAAAATCAAACAGTTCTCAAAGACAAGGCAGCCTAAATCCACACCAGGCAACAGAAACCTATTCTCAGCAGCAGTGTCATCCGGCCCCATGCCCTGGGCCAGGAGGTACCAAGGGGACAGCCACAGTCTTAGAGGCTGTGAGAAGGAATGGCCCTTTTGTGTCTTCTCTAGCAGAAATTTGACATGAAATTTTTCTTTCCCACAGCCAGAAGAAAATCTTGGCCTGGGCTTCACACATCACTAGGATGTCTCTCTCATTCCCATTTGAGGAACAATGAAGGGAACAAAGTTTATTCTCATTGTTTAGAAGGTATGTGTGTTGAGATACAGGAAAGTTAAGTAACTTACCTAAAACCACATGGTACCTCCAAGGCTGACGTGTAAGGTTCACATCATCAGATAATTCACATAGACCTCCTTTTACTGAATTTGATGTGTTTCATTACCTGCTAAGTATATATAATATGCCCCCCCTTTAAATCACAGCAGCAGTGGAGCATATCAGCAACCAAACATGATCTCATGGACTAAAAATGCTGTTCCCTCCACTATTTTTATTTTTTGCTTCATTGCCCAGTTGTGAGAAATTGAGAAAGACAGCTGTTGGTGCCTCAGTTTCTCCGTTTGTGAAACTGAGAAAGTAACACTTACCACTTCCCTGCCTCCCACAGAGGTAAGGCAGCTTGATAAGTTAACGCTAGCAAAGCACTTTGCACTCTCAGAGTACCTTTCACAAAAGAAAGCAAAGCATTGCTACGTAATAATAATACGTATTATTAATAAATACAATTGGCCTGAACATTGGGCCCCAAGAGAAGTCCTTTGTCACGTCTCTGCATGCAGGTTGAGTGCCATATTCTGTGACCCTCTTCACATTGCCAGCCAACAACCTGCTCATTAACTTAGCTAATAACACTATTCAGTGCGCTCGTTTCCACTGCCTTTCATTTGGGGAACTCCAGATGCCTTGCTAGCACTATTAAATCAAGCATCCTTACACAGAGGTAAGGTGTTGAAAGGAGCATTATACTTAGAGAGGTGGGCAGAGAGATCAGAGGAATGAAAAGTTAGGGGCAAGAAGATCTGACTACCTGAGCCATCATAGTTAGTACTGGGTTTCCGCTCCTGCCCCAGAAATGAATAACCTGTCAGCTCTGTGGGGCTCCCCATCCTCCTTTCCTGAAAGCCCAGTCTAAAATGCTAGAAAGTTGCAGCCGATTCACTGGTGTGCTCTATTTTCAGCTACTTTCATAAAGAAATCAATTAAATGTGTCTGACAGTCTGCTTTCCTGAAGCTCTGCTGGCAGAGGGTTTAACTTTATATCATCTTCCACAGCCCCAAAACAAAACAACCATTTTATTTCATCCTCCATGAAAGTAGCTTCTATTTATCTTGGTGAGGTCCCCGTGCTAGCTAATCTACAGTCACCAGTCGGATTGCCTTTGTTCTCAGCACTTTTTGGCTATTGCATTTTAGTGCCTGAGATGCTGAGTCCATGACAGGGGAAGCATCTTGTCATTTTAATGAATTGAGTTCTCTTCTAGTGCCACTCTTCCCAACAACAGTCCATTTCCGTACCCATCAAGATGTCAGATGCAAAATAAAACTAGTTGCAACATGGCCCTGTGCACAAGGCAGTTCAGATTATTACTGAATTATGTGGCTGGAAAGACTCTTGAGAGATCATTTTGCACATCTCTGACTTTTTGTGATTTCTCCCTAATTGAACTAAAATTATCACCAATTAAAACAGAGCTTTTAAGTCACAAAGGACCTCAGCAAGTGTAAGGAAAGGGGATGTGTCAGGCATTGTGTTAAGGAAATATCTAAGCCTGGACTTGTTTCTCTACGCACCTAGCTTCTGGCTGTTGCACCTTTACATGCTGATCAGTGAATATTGATGAGCAGTAAGTCGCCTAAGGTAGAAAGAAGGAAGATCAAGGGACGTGAAGTCAAACACACAGATTCAGGTTTAGAGCTGTGTAACCTGAAGAAAGTCACTTAACGTCCCCAAATCTTGTTTTACTCACCTCTGAATTGAAGGTAATGACATCTATTCCACCTCCAAGGACCTCACTGTGTGGAAGTGATAGTTCATAAGATAACATTTGCAAGTCCTTTGTATATTCTAAAATGTTATGCAAATATTCATTGCTGTTAACATTGTTATTCAAAGTTAAATTTAATTACAAAGGAAAATTCACAGTAAAAAATGTGTCATGCGTGGAAAACACAAACAAACCAAAATTTCACAATCTACAATTGTCCCTTGTCTGTTATGATAGCTCTCTTCTCTTGGTACAATTTGAAGTGAAAAAGTCAAAAATTGGCAAGAAAAGTAACTAGACTTCCAGCTGACGGGTTGGGATCGTTCTCTCGGTGCTGCAGAAGCGACGCCTGCAGTGTCACCTGGAGAGCAGGGTGGAAGGTGCAGCCACAGCTTCATGCCATCATAAGTAGCATTGGGTGATTTGCTGATGAACCGTGTAGCATCCCCTTGGTTTTGTGGAATCATGAGCTTCCCAAGGAATTCATTTGGACAGACGACCTAACTATTTTTGCCTCAGTTTCCTCATGAATAAAATGATTTATACCCTCTTGTACCTTGAGGGTCACATAATGCTAGAATCAAAAGTGATTCTCTGTGCAAGGATGTGGCCGTGCTCACTGCAAGATCTTATTAAGGTTGATTTCTTGCTTTTTATATGCCATCATTTTTACGCCACTTTTTCTTCCTGAGGGGGAAGAGAGAAGGATGGCTAGGATTGAACTAAAGAATGCTCTGAGGAGACGAAATTTCTAACAGTAACAGCATGAAGTGAAATATGAAAAATGTCAGCTGACCACCAGGAATAAACAGATTCCTGGCAATAGCCGTTATGAGATCTTGGAATTGCCTCTCTCAGGAAGTGGTAGAAACATTTACTGCTCAACTGGATAAAGTACTCTCGGGGGCCAGATGACCTGCTATTTCCTTCTACATTATCTATGAGTTTTTCTAATAATAATAAAACCCCTGAAATTGGCGACAGAGCCATAATCACTCCTGTATAGATTCAGAGCTGCACCGTAATTACAGCTGCCCGTGTTCTGAGATAATTGTTCCCCGTTTGGCCTTGGTCTAGGTGGCTCCTCCAGTTGTGTACTGCTAGGTCCAAATCTACAGAGGCCTACGGTACCATCTACACTGGCCCTATGTGCATCTAACAATGTTGAGTCACTGCTTGTTAAACAATAAGCAGGGTCCAGGCAGCTTCAGGAACACCATGAAAACACTGAGCTGTTTAAATGCTAATGCCAAGTCCTAAAAGTGATGGTCGCTGGCGAGACGCTGCACTTCCTCTGCTGAGTTGAGCGTATGATTCAGTTTCTACTATTTGTTCAATTCTAGTAAACATTTTTCATGGACTTTTTACAGTGTTTGCAAAAGTGCCTCCTAAGCGAAAATAGAAAAATACACTTTCCTCTTTGTACAGTTTTCAAAAATATACATTTTGAACTGAAAAAAGCTTATGGAAAAATGATGAACAAACCATATTTGATATTTTAAATATGTTATTTACTTGTTAGTAAATTGAGTTTGTAAGAAGATATATGTATGCGTGTGTGTGTGTGTGTGTGTGTGTGTGTGTGTGTGTATAAAATTCTTTTTCTTCTTAAACTAAAATTTTAAGACTGGGCTCTGGAAGATGTTAGTAATTTCCCTGACGATATTAATATTTTTGTTATAGCAGTATCATGTTTAAAATTCTATCCCTTCCTTCCTTACCCCCCAAAACAATCTCATTTTCAAAATTACATATATAAATATTTTTTTGAAAAGGGACAAAAAGAAGTAACTGTGCCTGTATCAGTAAATCAAAACCTAGAATGCTGAGTCGCAAAGCAAAGGGGCAGGGACTTGCAGAGCTGGAGCTCATGTTCTGGATTCGTCCACCTTCTCTCACAGACAGGGACTCGTCTGTCCTTTGCTCCTATGGGCTCTGGAGACTGAGCTCTTCTTCATTCTTCAGGGCATTTTCAGCTCTCAGCATAGTGCCCGGCACACAGTAGACCTTGAATAATTGCCTGTTAAAGTTATAAGATCTGAGGGCTTTTCCTACTGTGTTGTTGTTTAACCATTCTATTAATAGAAAAGAATCTCAAAGACCCACATATAGAAAAAGAATTGTGTTTTCCTTGGGCTAGAGAACCGTTTCAAGTGAGATTTTTACTTTGTGATTCGAGATTTTATGTGCCTTATTTTTTTCTTTCTTTATCATCTAAGATGCATGTCCCTATTTTGTTTCATGGTCATGACTTTATTCAAATTTGTTAAACTCCTACTTGTAATTTCTATTAGATCCCACAATTTATAGGTGAACTATGCAGATAATTTTCAGACCCAATTTTTCCATACTACTTTGGAGTTAAAATGCTTTTACATGCGTAATCCAGAGCATTGCTGGGACCCTGTGAAGCAGAGGCATACACGTTATCTCCTTTATTTTACAAATGAGGAAACTGAGGCTCAGAGATGTTACATTATTTGACTGAAGCTATACGGTGAGTTGGTGACAGATCTGAGCCTTTACCATATTTTTTTACCCCAAATCCAGGGGTGTTTCTGTGACACCACAATAGTGCAGGACAATTTCTGACTCTGATTCGCAGTATTTCTGCCCTAGCCATCTACGCCAGCGTCCGGATGGCAGAGAGCTCACTGCCTCTTGACTCTGCCATCTCGGGCTACTCTGACTTATAAAGTTTTCCAGCTCAAAATATGTGGAATTAACTCTCAGTCAACCAACCAATTCAAAAATATTATTAGACACCTACTAAGTCCCAAGTTCTTGTTTGCCTTTGTCAGTGAGCTGTGACTGATGCAGACGTCAGGGATGCCTGCGACACAAAGTGGGCTTAAACCAAGGAGCTGTGCAGACCTAGGAGCTCCGACACTGCAAACAGCGGCCTGGGGTGCAGAGGAGACCAGGAAAGGGAAGCAGAAGAGGGAAAAGACTCAGGGAGTGTGTGGGTAGCGTGAGATTCAGGAGTGTGGATCACAGGGGCACACAGAGGCTGACTCTGGGAAAACTGGACTTGGTGGGGTCTGGGGGACACGTGAGGACCTGAGCGGGGAGGAAAAACAGCATGGCTGGAAGAGTCAGAGTCCACACCTCTGCTTTGTGCACAAGCATAGAAGGAAATCACTGGAACAGGGTCTGCAAATACTCTATGCAAAAGCTGGGCGGTGCTTAAAATATACAAACAGCTCAGGCCTATTCATTTATCAATGTTGTGTTCCTGGTGACTGCTGTTTAGTACAAAGGAGTCGGCTGTAATTCCAATAGTTATTTTCTGTCCACTGGCTTTCTAGCTTTCAGGTACAGTGGAGCCACATTCTCTGGGAGCCATCCCAGGGCAGTTACACGTTGCCCTGGGCCAAGTCTGCCCCCGTCTCCTGGTTGGCTCATTTCCTTAACTTTGCAGCTGCCAGTTTCCTCTGTTATCCTGTTGCTCCTGTGGCCACCGCCATTCTCTGCTAGTGGTCGGCCAGGAACTCAGAGTACCAAACCCCCCACCTCGCTCTCAAGGCAAAATCTGGGGAGATGGGAAAGACCCATTTCCGTTTGGGAAAGACCCGTTTCATTGTGCTGCTTATGCCAGAACATCACACCATTTCTCATAAACAGGGCTCACTTGAAACTAGCCTTTCTCTCTTGACACAAAACCACTTCACCAAGAAAGATGTCAATACACACACCATGTCATATCTTCCATCCCCACTTCCCGTCTCCATTTCAGCTTACTATATTTATTGGTTCCATTTCCTCCTATATCAGAAGCTCCCGTGTATATTAATTCATGCAACTGTGCTTACTTATGGTTACAGCAAAAGGCCAGCCGGGATGCCAGAGTGAGCTTAGTGGGTTCAGGATTCTCTGCTGCAAACTCATCTGAGGCCAAATGATGCCCTGTGCAGCATGACTACACACAGGAAGGGTCTCACACATGGGGACTACCCCATGAGGCAGACATTGATCCTGCCCCACCCTCAGCATAGCAACAGAAGGGCACAGGATGCATGCAGGCAGTCATGTGAAAAGTAGAAGAACAAATAGTTTCTATAGAGAAAATATGTTCCTAACCACAAAGAAAGATCTGAGTGTAACCACGCAAGATAAGGTTTTGCATAAAGGGTTAGCTTTATAAATTATAATCTGCTTTTCTGAGAGAATAGCCTGGAAAGTTTAGGTCTCACTTTGTGTCTAAGGATTTGAAATATTTTAAGCCAAAGAGAGACGCTTTAGGGAAGAGTTTGGTTGCCAGGGCTTTTTTCTGTAACTCCCAGCAATGAGACAAGGGAAGGTTAGCACGGAGATGGGCCCATTAAAATTGTATTAACATACTTTGAAGTTACAGTATTGTCATGCCCAAAATATCCTCCCCGGCCACTGTTTTCCTTAGCCATCTCTGTCCTAGCTGGGATACTGGCCACAAGCAAAGGAAAGAACCCTGAACTGGACACTTGTTTAGATCTGAATTTATCACTTGTCCTAACCAGCAGTTTGACCTGTCAGATGCTACCACACCCCTCTTACTCACAGTTTCTTTTTGTTTAAATGAAAGAGATGCGACAGTGTTTATGAGCCTGTCCAGCTTGGTCCCACGTGAATCTATAGGGATTGTTACACTACTTGCATTGGTAGGAAATTCAGATACTCTACGATGGGATGTTTCAAAACAAAGCCAAGCTGGAAACAGATGACGAGCTCCGATTACCCAAACCTCGCTTCCCATCTGTGGTGCAAATATAAGCAAACAGCTTACATGGAGAAGTGACAAAAATCACTGGGTGCTTTGAAAATACACTAATTATTAAAAGTAATAATACATGGGAAATGATATTAATATGTCTAAAATGCACTTTTTTTTTTTTCTGAAATCACAAGGCCCCCTTGCCAGCTTTAAAAACTGGATCATTCTGGTCTCTTTGCTGCCTTTGCTTTTACTGTGCAAAACATCATTCTAAGTTTCAAAGCTGGTAGACATACCAATTAAAAGGTTTGCTAATCCAGGATAAGAGTATATTCAGATTGATATAATTTAACTTTAAGAAATTATTTAAAGGAAAATAAAAAGGCTAAACAAGTACCAGCATCCAGTGGGAGTAAACTCATTTTTGCATCCAATTAACTAGCTTAAGGAGAGAGTAAAATTAATGAAATACTTAATTAATGGATCTCCTACTCTGTGCCTGACACAGTGATACACGTGCATGTAAACATATTTATGGATGCATGTGTATTTTTATGTTTGTATTTATATGCATATGCATGTTTATAAATATATAATTATTTTGAATATTCAATACAACCTTAACACATAGGAGTTATTTTCCTGTTTTTCATTTGAGGACACAGATTCAAAAGTAACTCATGGTGTCCCTTAGCTAATTAATGGAGAAGCCCAGCTTTGAAAGCGAGGGTCTGGCCCTGAAGATAATTGTTTTTATATCATACTCCATGTCTTCAAGTAAAGGCTTTGTTGTAAACTATCCTGTGGGCCTGATGTTAGAAACTGTTAAATTTAACTTAAATAAATTACACAAATTATTTAACATTTTGAGCTTTGATTTCTTTATCTGTAAAAAGGTGAATGTAAATACCTACTCTAGGGGAATGTTGTCGGTATTAAATGAGATACAGTAAATAAAAATATCTACAAGAATTCCTGCAAATCGTGGCCTCGTACAGTATATTAGTTTGCACAGTGTATTACTTGCACTTCCTCCAACTCCCTTGGGACTTGGATCTTTTTTCCTGTTAGGCAAAGAAACAAAATTCTGCCCACTACTCCAAAGAAGTAAGCAGATATTGCTGAATGCCTTCTGTTAGGGGATGTTTTATGTGTCAAATTTCAGAGTTGATTGGGGTGAGGAAATGATTATGAAGCCTTTTGTGCAGGACAATGAGAGTTAACCATTAAGTACAGTGGCATGAATCCCAGGTCTTTAAATGTCCCTAAGAGTTCAAACTGCTTTTTTTGTTAAAATTAAACCTGAGAAACAAAAAATATCTCTAAACCTTGCGTTTTCCATTGCTTCAGTCCCTCCAGCTTGAGCTAGTTTTCCTCTCGGGGCTTTGAAAGGGAAAGTTTTCCTCTTGTCACACTCACCTTGAAGCCGGACACAATAGATTGCAGTGCTTTTCGCCATGCATCTTGTCGCAATGCAGGCCTTCGGGGGACAGCCTGTTACATTACCCAGTCTACAAGGGCAGGTAATTTAATAAGGTTATCATATTTTCCCTCTATAGAATGACTTGAGAACACCCTTTTTAAAAAGTCATGTCAAATGTTGTTCCATTTAAAAATCGGTTATGGAATAAGGCAAGTGGGACATGAATCAGTGGACATTTACTACAACTTCAGTTTTGAGATGAAAACGGGCCCTCCAGGCCTTTGCTCCCTGTCAGGCTCGGGAGTGTGAGAAGTCTGTGGCTGTCCACAAGTTATTACAGTCTCTGAAATAGAATGACATCAACAGACAATCCCAGCAAGGTATCTTCGGATTCCAAACATTTAGCTTTTTAGAAATATTTACTTACATAATTATATCTGACTCCTCTAAATTACTTTGCATATACCAAGTTCAGATTTTCGTACTACAGTTGATGTATTAACTTTTCCAGGGCTCTTATGAAGTGTCGTCTATCAGCCAATGGTCTAGTCTCAGCCACGTGTAGAGAATTTGTACAGCAATATTGTGCAACAATTCCTTGAATGCTTATTGCATTTTTCTTTTTATAAATGAATGGAAGACAGAAAATAAAAGGGTTAGTGTTAGTGTTAGGAAGCTGAGATCTCATATTTATCTATAACTGAGCTCATAGTATAGCTGAGAAAATGATGGAAATGAATAGGCATGTTTACAAAATTAAGAACATAGGAAATATTGGAAATATAACATTGAAAATTGTCCCTGAAATGTAAAGTGTAACTAAAAATATTGTAATATTTTTGTTGTATGCTCTCATTTGCCTCTTACAAAACATCAGCCTGTTGCTCACCTTTGACGTTAAAATTTCGTATGCTTTTACAAGAAAGCTCTGTCTGGCAATGATGCTGTAATGATCAAACTCTGACTCGTCCTGCTCTGGTCCGTGTCTTCTGCAGGATGCAGATGTTGCTCTGGAAGCTTTCTTGGACAGAGAAGATTTCTCTCATTTCCAAAGTCCACACAAGTTTCCTCATTACTAAAGAATGCATTTTAGGATATAAAATCTAATATATACAGCTGTCTGTGTTTTGAGACCCAGGTAACTTAGAATTGATTCTCTTCCCCTGCACAGTCCAGGCGATTGAAATGAGTTGAATGTTTTCTTCCAATACAGTTACCCCTATTTGAGGTGTAATGACCTAAAGTTTTCCCTTGAGAACTTGCACCTCTGAAAACCTGTTACCTCGAGTCCTTTATGCTTTTTCTAGGAGCTGGTAGTGAAACTCAGCCTAGCCTACAAGGTGTGCTTGTCGTTTTGTGGCTGCAGATTTTTTTTTTGTTTGTTTGTTTGTTTTCCTGATGGTCCACTCCTTCCTTCAGTCTGCTTTTCTCAAAGTGATATAAGCTTTCATTTATCATCATCATCATCACTATTATTTTAAACGACAAAAATTTTAGCTGCTTTATTTCATGTATTCCTTTTTCTGTTGTGGTTCCAAGCAAATTCTGAAATGAAGAAAGTAAATATTTCAGAGAGAAATCCAACCCATTAGAGAAAAAAAGAAAACAGAATATATTCAGTATTTAAATTAATCAAAGTCAAGTATCCTTGGCTCAGAGAATGAAGAGAATATAGAATGCTTTTTGATTGCCAAGTATGTATGTGTGTGCATGTGTGTGTATAAAAATAAATAAACATGACTAAGATATTTTCACTTCTGTATTGTATTATCCCATAGTCAGATACATGTATATTAGCTTATGAAATACTCACAAAGACCCAGTGAATTAGGTCTTTATGAGTATTTCATGAGAATGTTCTTTTAGATTTATTAACAATAACTTACATTGACACAGTTTTATATTTAAAAACACTTGCATATGCATTTCCTCAACTAATATGAGAAGAATTTATAGACTTCATGTTGTGAATGAGAAAATGAGACTGAGAAAGACTAATGCCGCCAACAGCCAGCACTTGCAGTGGGATTTCTGATACCTGAGCCAAAGTTCCTCCTCCTGTTGGGAAGAAAGGCCCACCAGGAAATCCTTCCTGGGTTGGGAGGCTTCCTACAAGGCGCAGATAGAGGCTCATGACCTCTCCACGTGGGTCATTTGTGTTGCCTTTAGTTATTTTCCAGCAGTGTTTAGCAATAAAGCTGTCATTTTTCAGAGCAACTTTGCTTCTTTTAGGCAGAGCAAGGCAGGATGGTGCATGCCCTGCAGCCAGGTGGAAGGGGCTGTGCTGGCATTTCAAGGGAAGAGGAAGAAGGCCCAGTGTCTGGGAAAAGAGGAGGGAAGCTGGGAACTTGATGGAGCTGGGAGGGGACACCAGAGGGACCAGAGAAGGGTCCCCATGCAGTAATTCAGCAATGACTCTCAGGCCTGAGTGTTGTGCACAGATAGGCTGCGGATTTGAGTTTTCATAATGTGGACAGTACCTCAATTAGTACCCAGAAAATTAGGCCATTTATTCTCTTCCTTTCTAGTTTCTCTCAGTGAGTGGATTTTTGCATGTGTGTACATGTATGTACATACGAGGAAACCTGTGAACTTCTGTCTTCAGAGTACTCCCCTCGCTCTGTCTCCCTCTAGGTGGCCCCGCCCACCTAAGGAGGGCCACGCTGTCCTCATCTCCTCACGAGTCCTGCGTTCACCCACATTCCTCTTCCTAGGGTAGGACTTAGATCAGCAATTCTCACACTTTACGTGCTTAAAATTATTGAGGACTTCAAAGAACTTTTGTTCACGAGAGTTATTATCTATCAATACTTCCATGTTACCAGTTAAAACTGAGAAAAAGTAATGTTTTTCAATTCATTTAAAAATAACAATACAAATCCTGTTACATGTTAACATAAATAATACATATTTTTAAAAGTTGCTATACATTTTTGCAAATTTCTTAGCATACAGCTACATTTTATGTCAGCTTCTATATTTAATTATTTGCAATATATCATTTTGTTTAAAGTACACAAAGAAAACTGGCTTCACACAGATTGTATTTGAAGAGGGGAATATTTTAATGACTACTAAGATAGTTATGGATTTTCTTCTTTGATAATATTCCAAAACTCAGCAAGTCATATGTGTTAGAGAGTAGTTGCAGTATGAAATCTGAAACATACCAGCTAAACTTTCTACTCTCTTACCTTAAAGTCCACTTGTGTTTTCTGTATTATCTTTGCAACTTACTGTGAACCTGTAAATATTTCAAAATCTAAGAAGTTTAAAAAATTGTATGAAGAATTTAAACAGACATGTCTCCACACAACATATACAAATGGCCAATAAGCACATGAAGAACAATCAATATCGTCAGTCATTAGGGAAATGCAAATCAAAATCACCATGAGATACTACTCCACGGCCACTAAAATAGCTGCAATAAGTTGTACAGAGGCATGTGGGTAAACCGAACCCTCATTCCCTGCTGGTGTGAACGTAGTAAGGTGCAGTCACTTTGGAAAACTATTTGGCTGTTTCTCAAATTTTTTTTTATTTCATGATATCCCATGAAGGCCTAATTTAATATACCATATTTCCACTTTACTATGTTTAATGTTTAAATCAGTTCCCTTTTGAAATAAAATTTATAATGTTTTAATTGATTTATTGATTTTTTTGTCAGATGTTTGCTGAGATCGAGACCTAGTTTTCTTCTAATCTACTAACTTTGTGACATTATTCGCAAAGCAGATTTTCATGCCTAAGACGTGACTTATTTGCCCTTTTCCTTGACGTTCTGGTTCAAAGAGCTGAACTGTTAGATCTATTGCATTGGCTTTCAAGAGTCTCAGCATAGTCAAAGCTCTCCTCTTGAGAGGAGGAAAGACCAATTCTAAAATGGAATCTACAGTGAAATCCTTTATATCTGTACCTTTGACATTATCTTCCATGAGAAATCACACCAACTGGTCACCAAAGAGAAAAAAATACAGCTCTTTAAAAATACAATTAAGGATCTTGAAATCAGTCTTGTCAGCAAAGGCATCAAGGTTGAGGAGAAATCTGAGAAGGTAACTGTACTAGTTATCTATTGCTGCCTAACACATTACCCCAAAACACAACAACTTAAAGAAAACACTTATTATCTTACAATTTCTGAATGCCAGGACTCCAGACTGGACTAAAGAGGTGGTTCTGGCTCATGTTCCAGCCCAACCCGGTTCACTGCCTGCTGCTCAAGAGGAAGCCAATGCACTGAGATAACAGGGGGTATAGCAGAGAAAGCGTTTAATATCGCAGGCGAGGAGACAGATGGGATTTCTCAACTTCATCTCTCCGAGAATTTGGGAGAAAGAGGTTTTTTTTTTTTTTTTTTCTGTTAGAGTCCAGCCATTTTTTATTATTTTCATCTCCTATGCCATGAATTCACAGGGAACAGGTCCCAGCAGCTCAGGCTCCCTCCATTGCTTCTCACAAAATGTGCTTCTCTGGGTGGAGCAGGCTGGCGCTTCCGTCAAACCCAGGTACCTTTCTCTTTGGCTTCCTTCTTTTTCTGATGATTTTCCTTCACACATTTCAGGAAGCTATCTCGGCTCTCAGAGTGCTTAATATGCTCAATACGCACATTAATCCTCTTGGCAAGAATCTGGCCCTTAACTTGTTTGTTTAAAAATTCCAACAGCATGCTCAGTAACACTGTAGACTCTTCCAGTTTTGCCATGGTAACAGCTGTGGGGCATGCCTTTTTGAACAATACCCATTCCCTTGATGTCTACATCACCTTTCTTGTAGATTCGCATGTATGTGGCCAAAGGAACAACTCCATGTTTTCTAGAAGGTCTAGAGAACATGTACCAGGTGCCTCTCCTTTTTCCTTTGTGTTCCTCATTTTGGCAAATTACTGGAAGATGGTGGATCCAGCCAAAAAGGAGCAGAAAGAGTTTTTAAAGATAGTTTGGCAAAGGGCTAGGCGATTGGGTCTGCTGATTGGCTGGGTTTGGGGTGGAACCATAGTGCTGTAGGATTGTGTGCTGAGTCAGTTCTGGCATGGGGGTTGCAAGACCAGTTGAGTCAGTTTCTTGATATGGGCCACTAGTCTGCGTGGGTCAGTGGATCCACAGGAATACAGAGCCTGGAAGATATCTCAAAAACCATCCTTACGTTTCACAAGGGTACTATTATCTATGTGAGCAATGAACAAAGCTAAGAATCTTCATGACCATCAGCTATGTGACTCCTGAGTAGCAAGCAATTATAGGAAAGCAAGCTAGGAAGGAATGGATGGTTCTATCTATCTATCTATCTATTTGTATTTTTTTTAACTATGCCTATACCTTTGCAGAGTTCAGGCCCCTACCATAGTCTCTACCTTGTGGACCTTTAATTAATTTTGTAAAGGGTGGTTTCACTTAAGATGTGGGCTGCGGCTATAGACATCTGAAGGCTGCTTGGCCAGGTTGAAGGATTTAGCCATGTAAATCAGCTGCCAGGGTAACTCACTCATATGGCTAAAATGTTAAACGTGGAGTTTACCTTATGGCTCAGCAATTCTATTCTTAGGTATTTACACAGGAGAAATGAAATCATATGTCCACACAAAGACTTGTATGCAAATGTTCATAGCAGGGTTACTCATAACAGCTCCGAAGTGGAAACAACACAGATGTCCATCCACTAGTGAAAGGATAAACAAAATGTGGTATATCCATATAATGGAATACTATTTGACAATGTGATATTATAATTTATAATAAGAAATAAATATTTGATCTTCATCCCTGCTTCCTTGCACACAGCTCCTAAAATGCTTGGAATCTCTTCAGTGATAAGTATCTTTTGGTATGCCAATGAGGTGACCGATGGCTGGGGACTTCTGGATAGCCTCCAGACAGGGTCCTGAAGGTTGAGTTGGTCACCAAGGGCCAATGATTTAATCAATCATGTCTGTGCAATGGAGCATCCAGTAAAACCCAAAAGAACTGGGTTCTGAGAACTTAAAGTTGATGAACAAGGACACATCCAAGTGCCAGGAGGGTGGTGCACCCCAACTCCACAGGGGCAGAAGATCCTGTGCTCCCTGCATTCAGGATCCTTCTAAACCTTGCCCTATGTAGCTCTTCATCTGCCTATGCATTTGTATCCTTTAAAAGATCCCTTGTATTAAATCAGCAATAGTAAGAAAAGTGTTCCTGTGAGTCCTAGGAGCTATCCCAGTAAATCTCCCCTAAGGGGATTGTAGGAAGGAGGAACCGTGGCATCTGAAGCGCAAGGCAGTCTTGTGGGATTGAGCTCTTATCCTGTGGGATTTGAGGCTAACTTCAAGTAGATAATGTTAGAATTGAGTTAAATTGTAGGACATAATTTAACACAATTAACACAATTTAACTGCCCCGTGGAGAACTGCTTGATGTGTGGTGAAAACCCTATACACATTTTGCTGACCAGAAGTACTGAGTATTGAATATGAGTAGGAAAAAGTTTTGTTATTTTATATCTCATACAGACAATAAAAAGGAATGAAGTACTGATACATGCTACAACATGGGTGAACCTTGAAAACATTATACATGAAAGAAGCCAGTCCCAAAGCAATATATGCTTTACAATTTTATTTACATGAAATATCCCTAAAAGGCAACTCTACAAAGACAGAAAGTAGATTGGTGACTGTCTCAGTCTGTTTTGAGTTGCTATAAAGGAACACGTGAGGCTGGGCAATTTATGAAGAATAGAGGTATATGCAGCTCACAGTTCTGCAGCCTGTGCAAGAAGCATGGCACCGGCAGCAGCTTCCCACTAGGACTTCAGGAAGTGTCTGGAAGGAGAAAGGGACCTGCCTTGTCACATGGCGAGAGAGCAAGCAAGACAGAGAGAGCCCAGGGAGGAGGTGCCAGGCTCTTTTTAACAATCAGATCTTATAGCCAACAGAGCAAGAACACACGCATTACCATGATGATGGCCCCAAGCCAGTCATGAGGGATCTGCCCCCATGACCCAAACACCTCCAACACCTACCAGGCTCCACCTCCAACATTTGTGGATCAAATTTCAACATGCGATTTGGAGGGGACAGATATGCAAACCATAGCAGTGGCTTAAGGTTTATGGTGGGCATGGGGAGTCATTATAAATGGGCAAGAGGTTTCTTTGTGGGGTGAAATGAATCTTCTAAAATAAGATTGTGGTGATAGCTGCACAACTCTCAATGCATAAAATACTAAAACATATTGAATTATACACTTTAAAAGGTTGATTTTAATATTATGTAAATTTTTCCTTAATATCCATCCACTGATATATCTTGCACTTTGAGTGGATATTTTACCACACTCAATTTTGTAAAATCACACAGTGGTCATTTAGAAAAAATGGATTTAAAGAGCAATGCAGATCCTGCAAAGATTGACACATTTCATTACATAATATTAAAATAAAATTTATTAATGACACCACTAATCTCATCAGAAAAGTCTTTAAATATTGGGAAGATGTCAAGCTTACAGGGATAAATTCAGGCTTTCCAAAATTCTTATTTTCCCCATGAAAGCTCAAATTTTATCACTGGCAATAAATACTATCAATTGTTTTCCTTGAAGTGACACTTCATTCATTTTTTAGTAAATGTCTCTGAGACACCGACTCTGAATAGTTCATTCAATTTCATTCAAGGAAAAGTAGTGTTTCAAGAAAAATGCAGATATTTCTGCTCACAATTCAAATGCTCACACAATGGCTTTTCTCCTGCTGGCAAACTTTTCTGTAAGGGCCAGAAAGTAAATATTTTAGACTTTGTTGGCTACATAAGGTATCTGCCCCATATTCTTTATTTTTCTTTAACAACCCTTTAAAAATATACAATAAAACATTTAGTTCAAGGGCCATATGAAAACAGGTGGCAGGCCTTGCCGACCGTACTTGTAGACAACCACTGTACTTCGGAATGTGGAAGTGCTGTATGTGTGCTTTCCATTTTGTCATATAGAATATTAAAACATATGTAGCCTAAGGTCGAGATTTACTAAAATCACGGTCACTGCTCTATCAAGGACATTCTTAAGTGAACTGGGCAACAGGTATTTCCTTCTCTTTCTTGTTTTTGTTTTTTTCCTGCTGCATGAGCAGCATGGAGACGAAGCCCGCAGTGACTCTCATGCAGTTTGGCGCCACTGCTTTGATTCATGCTCAGGTGTCAGAAGTTTCACTCACCATTGTTTCGGTACTTTCGGTACCAATGCTAATATAATGCAAAAGGCAAATAATGTCTTAGAATTATTCTGAGAACAGTTACCCTCTGTCAGAGAACCCTAGGGGTCTGCAGATCACACTTTGAAAACTGCTGGCATAGGGGAGGTAAAATTCTTTCTCTACCCTCTTAGGTTTTCCAGCTGGGACTGACATAGGATGGGTGAACGGGAGGGAAGCATGTGAGTTTTATTTAGTAAGTCTTACTTACGAGTGGGAGCCCTCATAACAAATGTAGATCCAAGAATCGGCGCTGTCTAAATGCTTATATACTAGATTGAGCAAAGAAAGGCGATTGTGGAAAAGCAGCTAAAACATGTAGGGAAACTGAAGGATGATAAGAGTTATTTTAACAAGGTCTGTTTGTACAGATTTCTCTCCCTGTCACTGGCAGTAAGAATGTTTCTTTTCCCCTGGTGTAGACAGGGCATCTTTCACTTTGGAGTCTCATCTCCTGCTTTCAGGAAGAAAAGGGGAGGTCAGAATGCTTTTCTTGGACCTGCTGTTTTTCAAATGCTTTTAGCTTAAAATAATCAATGTGCCTTAGAAGTGTATTTTAGGGTAATATGTACTGAACTCCCTCACTAGTCACATGTCTTTTTCCCATTTTTCCTTCGCATCCTATTATCTAATATGAGAGAGTATTACATAAAAATAACTCCCAGCATGTAGTTAACTTTGGTTCAGAAAGGCTCTAGTTGAGTGCTTCTGGGAAATGTACTTAACCTTTCTGAGTCTCAGTCTTCTCATCTATACAATGGGAAAAATAATACTACCCTCTCATGGGGTTTTGAAGATTAAATGAGACTTTAAGTAAAGTACTTAGCCCAGTGCTTGGAACAGTAACGACTTTATTGCCAATTAGACTCTTCTTTTAGGTTATGAATTAATTTCCTGTGTGTTGTTAATTATGTGCAGGGAAGAAATATCATACTGAAAGCCAACTCTTTTATTGGTAGATTTTCAGGTAGGAGGAGCAGGGCAAGGGACATCAATTTGGGAAGAGCCTAGTGGAAGCTCCTGACCCACACTGGACCCTCCAAGAGAGCCTCTTAGAAAGGCAGCCCCTTGACACTACAGACCTAGGGTTCTTCATATTTTTGAACTCTAGACCCCTTTGACATGCAGATAGGATTACAAAGGAAATTAATTATATTAAAATGCAGCTATCAAAATATTTTAAAAATTGTGATGTAGCATGTGGTTCATGATTAATGCATTAAATTCAAATCTAGCAGTGAGTCTAACAACTAACATAATTTTTGTAGAAGTGTTGAGTGAAAAGGATATTTCGAGATATTGGCACCACGTGTAATATGATATAAAAATAACTGTGATTTCTCTCAGTGTTAAAGTCAAAGGCACTGCTGACACTACTGTGGATGGTTCCCTGTATTCATAAATAAAGGATCTGCTACATTTCAATTAGAGATTAGTGAAAATACAGGTGTCGTTTTCCTCCCCACTGCAGTTGATAGATCTCTCTGAACTCTATTCATAGATCCCCTGCATGGCCCATGCATCCTAGGTTAATAACCTCTATTCTATATTTTCTTTTCCCTTTAAACCATTTTTTTTTGCCTTTATTTAGAAAGATGTTAAAGGCAGAACATGATGTTGGAAAATTGTCAATTGTCTGATGAATTTGGGAGAAGAGGCAACTAGCCAGGTCTGGTCTTTTTATCTGAATTATGATTATTGGATGCATAGTCTATTTGCTTAATAATTGCTAGTTTCCCATCTAAATTTAAACTCAGTTGACCAAGGTTTAGGAGGTGGGAAAGCTACAATAAGCTTAATTACAAATTGCAAAGTTGTAAATACAAGCCTTGTCTGACTCTTCAAACAATAACCTCTCACTCTGGGTAGTTTCTGCTCCAATCATGGATTGAATTATACAAACTATACACGTGAGTGATTTTAAATCTGAACTGAAATGTAAACACACATGCACGCACACACGTACCCTTTCCACAGTGCAGAATCATAAGATAGACAAATTGTTTAACTTCTGACACCCTGTCTGGCCCTAATTGATTCTTCTTACCCAACTGTGCATTTTAACGTGTTCCAAGTTGGAGAAATCTACCAGCACTAATTTGATGCTGCAAATGTTTATGAGCCTTTTAATGGGCAAAGGGGGATTGATCTAATTTCTCAGGATGGCTGAGGAACATGTCACGTGGAGCCTGATTGGTGCTCTGGGATGAGGTAGGGACAGTCACCCATAACCACTGAGGGTAAGGAGGGCTTATTTGCCTTCTGTGGGATGCAAATCCTGACGGAGAGAGGAAGTTTCTCATAGGGACTTTCTTTAGTAATGAAGATGCCTCTTTGGAGGATTATTTCACATAGAGAAAGGGCTAGATACAAGATTTTGGATAAAATGTACACACTTCAGCGTGAACTTTCTATTTGGGACAGAAAAGTTTCTCTTCGCTATCCTCACTCTCAGGTTAAAAATAAAGGTATTGAGGGAAATTTCTAACATACACAGGTTCAAACTGTTAGGATGGAAGGAGTTGATACTTCACCTGCTGCAGTGAAACAGCCAAGAACTTCAGAGATCTATGAAACAGTTTCACAGTCATTCAAACGAAAATCTGTCTGTACCACAGCCAAGCATTAACACAATATCTCCCCAGTACATGGCCTCTCTGTCAGCTGACCCACCCAGACCTGCGCACCCTGCCTCTCTGGCTGGTCCTGGAACATGCCTGCTGGGTTGCACTTAAGGGCTTACATTTACTTTGTACTTACTGGTCCCTTGCTGAGAATACTGTTCCGAGACATTTGCACGTCTTGATGCCTGATTTCATTCAGGTCTCTGCATAAGGTGGTGTCTGCACACAGGAATCTCCTCACTATAAGAATAACAGCGTCTTCACCCATCCTAGCCCTCTCTATACCCCTTGCCCCGCCTGATTTTTCTCTACATCCCTTACCAATGTCTGACATACTACGTAATACGGTGTTTATTTCTTTATGGTCAGCTCCTCCTCTAGAAGATAATATCAGGAAGACGAAAGCTTTGGCTGTTTTAGTCACTGGTGAGTCTTCAGTGCCAAAAAAAAAAAAAAAAAAGGCCTTGGCATGCAGTTGGTGCTCAATAACATGTGTTGAATAAATAAGTGAACTGAATAGACAGTTGTTATCTTCATATGATAGTGCTAGATTACAGGAAATCTCACCCTTGAACTTCTAAATTCTTTTAATAATCCATAATGTGATTGAGCAGGTTATTAAGCCTCTCCACACATCAGTTTCCTTGTGTATAAAATGAAGAAAGTCATATTTATGCTTTGAGGTTGTTAAGACATTGCAAGTAAAAGAGCATTGTGAACTATTTAACTATATTTTAGCTAACTATGTTTTAGCAGACCAGCACCAAAGCCTAAGGAGTTCTGTCCTATTTATTTTTGTTCTCATCATCCTGTGGCCCCATTGAACAGGATCACTTGCCCATGCTGTGGTTGCACGCGAGGCCAAGGCACAGATAGAACAAGTGGAGCTGGCCATTCACCTTCACCAACTTCTCCACGCAACAGCCCTTCCTGCCAATTGTAGAGGACTTCATAAAGCTTATCTGTCGGCATGATCTAATTTGATTTCCACAAGTACTCTGTAAAAAAGGAAGGATTAGTGTCATTGTACCATTTTATAGGCAATGAAAGACAAAAAGGTGATTTGCCCAAATCGCACAGCTGATGAAAGGCAGAGTAGGGACAAGACTTGGATATCATGAGTCTATCCCAATATATAATTGACCATATCTTATAACCTTGGTCAGGAAAGGTCTTGTGTTAGGCTAATTTGTAGGTCATACAAAGCTCCATCCAAATCTCATCCAGTCAAGATTTCTTCCTCTTCTGATCTTAACAAAATTTAGAGAAATGCTAAGTTAGAGAAATGCTTTCAGCTCTCACACATCTCCTTGGAGATGCTGCGGTCAGAGCCCAATCTCATGCAGGGATCTCAAGATTTGAGGGAAATGCCAAGTAGTCTGCACACATACACAAAGCAGAGAATCTGATGATGTCCTCACTTGGAATTTCTTAAGGAATAACTTTACTCTTTTCCAAGGTCAGCAGAAAGGCAGGCATACGTGAATATATAATATGCCACAATGAAAACCATCATCCATCACCTTTCCAGGATTTCCAGGATTGTAGAAACCGTGTTCACAACAGGAAGGATATTCCTTAAAGGAAACGTCATACCTGTAAAATAGCAGTAAAATTTGTTATAGATCTGAATACAAGCTCACGGGACACCTGGAATTAGTGCTTTCTCTTGAGAGACATGATCTCAGATGGGGATATTTACAAACTTTCTTTCTATCTCCTACTACTGACTTAAAATTTAGTTAATCTCCCTGGTTTGCACAGATCCTAGTACTTGGTGCTATCTACTTAGGCCATTTTACTTGTCAACACAGGAGGTACTTGATCAACCCTACTGCCAGTGTCCACAGGGCAGGTAGTCCTGTGTCTCTGATGGAGCCGCCTTGGGGTTAGGCGAGGTGGGTGGATTCCTCATTCCGTCTGAGTGGTAGCCCTGATGCTCCAGGACTCTTTACTGATTGGGAAGCTGGAAGTAGAAGCATCTGGTGCTTATGTACAAAACAAACATAAATAAGAAATCATGTACAGATGCGGCTCTAACAAATCCCCAGCAACAAGAAAAGAAGTAGCACCAACAAATGAAAGGAGAAAAATCAATACTAAAAGGGGAGAGAAAAAAGAAACAGAATTCTCTAAAGACTACACTTCAAAAGTTTAATTTCAAGCTCAGATACCTGACCAAAAGACAACATTTTTAGTGCTATCCGAGATTCCTGAAAGAGAGTGAAAAACACATTGTGAGGATCCAATTATGGCTCCTGCCGCTGCTCTCCCTTCTCCCCCCAGGAGTCACGCGAGGCGCTTGCCTGGAGCAATCGATAGCCAGAGAAGAAAAAATAAAAATAAGTATTAAAAATCACTAACACTAACATTTATTACAATCTAAAAAAGTTAGGGCCCTTGTGTTCTGTTCAGAACAGGTTCAGAAATGTGATCTTTTTTGCTATTTTTAATTCTAATAACTATGTACAAATTAGCACAATTCCGGAGTCTTGCCTGAAGGATGTTTTGACAGAAAGGTGTACCTTTTACTTGAATGTAACAGCAATGTGGTGGCGATGCATCTATCTAGCAAAGGAAACATTCCAATAAAAGAGAAAGAAACTACTTAAAAAAGTAATGAAGAGTCATAGATTTATGGTTCTGAAGATGTCTTCCTATTAGTTTTCATTCTTTTATCCTACGCTTGACCATGAGAATGCACCAAAACACTTGCAGTCACCCCGGCTCGGCGACCTCGCCCTCTGAGCCCACTCTCAGATTCCGAGAGCCGGTTTAGGCTGATGAATAATCAAACTCTAAGATGCACAGTATTATCTATTGCCCATTAAAAAAGATACAGCCTCGCATTTTTACTGGCATTGGTGGAACACCTTTAGGTATTCTACCCTTTGTGTCCAGTCATCTGTCAGGAAGGACAATTAAACTATTTGGGGGGAGGGGACTTTATATTATAATTAGAAAAATTATACCTTGTGGGTCTCAAGGGGTAAAATTTGGACCAGTGAGTGAGAACTAAGTGAGTTGCTTAAATAAAACTTCAGACAAACAGAACTGTCACAAGTATGAGCTGTGGATGTAGAAAGTTCCCTGTCACCACAAGTTTGCAAAATAGAGCAGAAGGACTGGGTTGGGAGTCCTGGTCCTCTAACCCTAGCATTTCACATAGTTCTCGGCACATAGCAAGTTCTCAACAATCATTTATGGTCCAATGGCTGGACACCCATTTAGCAGGTTAGGAGAAGATGCCAGGCTGCTGGACTAGATCAATGCTGAAGCTATGGTAATCCTAACATTCTATTACTGTATTTTTCCAGTGTGAATAGTGTGGTAGAGTTAGAAAGTTACCTCTTAGACTTGCTCTATTTCTTAACTACTGGAGGGATTTTTTTAAAAAAACCTTTTTTCTTCTAACAGCTATTAGTAAGCAAGTACTTATTAGGGAGAAGTAAAAAGTACTTCACAGTGGCTGGCTGAAATAATTATTTTCCCAATCACTTTGACTTTATTTTCCAACTCCCAATTTCATCGACTTGTAGACCTGGGGAACCTTTAATATGAGTGTTTTCAGGCCATCATGAGAAGGGCTCAGGATAGCAGTTCCGAGTGTGGGGTTTGGCCTTTGTTGGGGGTCAAGTTTTGTGTGGCTACATCTCAGTACATCGAGACAATGAAGCCCTTGGCTCTAAAGCTCGTATTCTCAGACGCTGCTTCCAGGGAGTTCTCTGTAACCATAGAAAGAAGCAGCCAATCAACAGCTCCTGTAAAGGAGACTATAAATGAATTTCCCCCCAAGTGTTCTGATGCTAAATGGAAATGTGTTCTGCCTTTTTCTTTAATTAACTTTTAATTTCTATGATACTGTGAAAGAGTGACGGTGACTGGGGCATTGCTCTTCTCATTCTAGAGCATGACACAGAAGAGGCCAAAGGTACGTGTCCACATGGGGTGCAGGCAGTGGGCTCCATCCAAGCCACTCATCTTGTTTCCCAGCCAGACATCAAGATGGGCCTTCATCACGTGGAAGACGTGGCAGGGAATGAGGGAAAGAACCTTGAATCACTACTAGTTTAGCAAAAGAGTAATGCAGCAGAGGGGAGAGAGAGTGAGAGAGAGAGAAAGAGAGAGAGCGCGCACTTTCAGTGTTTCTACTAGTGATGGAGTAACAGTCTATAGGGCATAGAGTAAAGAAGTTTCAGGAAGGATCTGTCAGATGTGAACAGACAGAAATCTGGGAGTCAGGACAAAGTGAAAGAATTCAGGGCCCCACTTGGAAACATAAATATCGTCCATCTAAAAGAGCCCCGCCCTGGGGCCCCAGAGAGCATCTGGGAACCACGCATGCTAATCCTACCCACAGCCACAGGGAGGAAGCTGTCAGTGCCCTAACACTGCCATAGATAGCATTCCACGTATTTTTAAAGGGTATTCGGGTGAAAACTGTGATGCTTTGTTCCATATTTCCTTTCCTTGAGTGTGCTTTCCTTAAGCTGTTGTTCAAAGGAGTTTGCCTTTGCCATTTATAAGTAAGTAACCAAAGTGGCCTAAGCACATGGTAAATGGCAATGAAGGGTATTCCACTAGCAGAAATTAAAGTGGTAACTTTATTAGGAGGAAAAAATCACAAATAAATTCAGCCCAAGTGTGAGGCACCAGTGACTAAAGAAAGCCACCAGGAATCAGGCCAACTAACGATCTCGGAGTCCAGTTACAATTAACTGCTTTGTGGTTTCTCTGCCATGATCTTGGCAGAACTTCTCTGCATATTTTGGTCCTATACCACTGAGAGGAGAGATGTATGTACTCAGAGGTATGTATTTGTGGTAGTGAGTACATGTCCGTTGTCCATACAGGTATTTATTTCTTTGATTTCTTTAAAAAAATAGTGATTTACCTTTTAAATTTCCTTTTATTTCAATACCCACTCTTCCATTTCTTAATATGGGCAGCAATTAACTAACTGTGTAGGTCTACTTGTGAGTAATACAGTGTATAGTGACCCAGAAGGAATATAACCAACAAACCAAATCTCATTTGCCATGTGTTTGCAAATAGTCTCACAGGGGACCCAGGCTTGCTTGTTCTTTACATATTCTCTATAGCTCCTTTTGTGCTACAAGGGCAGGGCTGAGTGGTCGTGACAGAGAATGTATGTCCTGCAAAGCCTAAAATTTTTATCATCTGGTCCCTTACAGAAAATGTTTTTAACCCTGATCTACATGCTAAATCATCATCATTTCTCATCTTGATTATTAAAAAAAAGCTCTCAAGTTGGTTTTGCCCCTTGTCTTTCTGACCTAGGATATATGTTTGTAGGGATCTTCCTAAAACTGAATTACAGTTATGCCACTCCCCCTGGCATTCTCTACGCAATAAAAACCTAGCTCCCTCCCATGGTGTCCAAAACAACAGGGCCTCTCCCAGCCCATCTCTTACTGCTTCCTGTCATCTGTTCTCTGCTCTTCCCGAATAGACTGAGTTCCCTTTTCCTGACCCTGTGTTTTCACAAATACTGATTCATTTGTTTAGATCTTGTTCCTTCTCCCTTTTCTTGGGTCACTGCTTATTTGAAACCCAGTCCAGGTACAATTCTACCAGGAAAATTTTCTACTTAACTCTTTTCCCCAGCTCTACTCTCATGGCATCCTGTGCGTATCTCCATGATAGATTCGATTGTGGATGAAACCGTGTGGTAATTTATTGGCTTACTTGTTTTTTCCACCAGTAGATGATAAACTCTTGAAGGCTCAACTTCTGCTCTATTTGGCTACCAGAGTTTCTGCCATAGACTGAAGAAAAATGTATTAAATGAATCAGCCAATGACTGCTCTTTCCTGTAAGCCAGGTGTGTGCCTGGGAGACCTCTGTTAGCTAGATAATCATGCATTTAGATTTCTATACAATGGGCTTAGTCTTCAGATACCTGAACAGCCCTTCTTTAATCCTTCTGTGTATATGTCCATCTGAAGCTGTCACACAAATTCAGCAAAACCTATGCAGGTGTGGTCAGGTACACTGTAATCTGCAGCATTCCCTCTGTCCTTCACATATATGACAGATTTTTCCAACATACGGATATTCTACTATGATCTCAATAACTTTGATGAACATTTTATAGACTGAAATGCTTTTCTGACACTGTTAATCATTCTTTGACAGATATTAATTGGTATTTCTGTGTGCGTGCGTGGCATGCTCTGTTTTGTGCTAGGCTCTGTTCTCGGTGCCAAGGGTACAAATGTTGTACATGCACAGACATACACGTGCATCTAAAATAATGTCAGCGTTTGTTTAAACAGCAGCTTTCCTGCTTGGGTGTGTATCAGGTTTTCCAGCGTACCCTGTTCTAGTTCCATTGCACCAGAATTTACTTTGGAAAAAGATTCCCAACTCCAATTATGAACCACACTTTAAAACAGTAGAAGTATAAAAGAATGGAATTAGTACCTGGTAACTTATTTCTACAAATAAATGTAATGTCTTAGATTACCTGACAAATTTTTAAAGGCTGAGACCCACCCAAGCACAAATAGTCGGAAAATCCGTATGTTTGGGAGCTACCATCTTGGTCTGACGACCACGAGCAAATCATTTAACTTTTCTAACACTTAATGTTTTACTGTCACTGAACATTTTAGAGTGAACATATAAATCTCAAATGTCAAATGAGAGGGTTAAAGGAGGTGATGTCCAGGATGGGGCTTTAAGTATGTCCATATTTTTATAGGAAGTTCTGGCAGTGTATCCAGATAGAACCCTGGCCTGTGACCAGGATTGGCATGAACCTGTGAATGGGTATGGTGAGAATAATCTTTTCTATTTCTATGGCTAAGATTTGAAAACTACCTACAGGAGAAAAAACTCTGACATGCAAACATTAAATTGCTGAACTACCCCACACTCAGTTCCAAATCCTTCTTAAATCCTGGTGTCAGCAGAGTTTCCCCTTAGGGCTTCCAGGGCTGCATTTTTCTAAACCCCCCATTTATAGTGGCATTGCAGAGGCAAATTGCTCAGTTCCTTGGTCCTCACACAAAGTTTGTTTAGCCCTTGAGCTCCTGTGAGTACTGCTAGAAAGAGGGAAGGCTGTGGCCAGAGCTGCTGAGTAATGCAGGGACAGTTGCCTTGAGTTCCTGCTAATACAGATATCATTTCGTCAGCGTGATCCTCAGCCACCTCTCCCAAGGATTAATCACAAGGAATAATTCACTCGAGGGAAACGGTGTGTGGTGTGAGAGGAAGACTCACAACAGACTCCCTGTGGGAGGTCCGAGTGGCTGCCTCAGTGCCGGAGGAGGACTCCGAAAAGGGAAAGACAGGAACGGGGTCACAGAGCAACACATTCCTCTCTGAGGGCCCTGCTTGAGGGAATAAGCCCACTCTAGGATGGGAAAGCGGAGGCTGCCAGTTGCTTTGATTTCTGTAGGTTCTATCCTATTTCCGTGGCTCTTGAATTTTCCCCTGTATTAGTGAGAACCTGTCCCCTTAAACTTTCTTCTTAAGATATAATTTAAAAAGTGTTCTTTTTCTATAGGATGCAGATATGTTGACCTGGGTCTAACTAAGACAGGATCTTGTCCTTTGTTGGAACTGTTATATCAGAAGGAGTTATTGTAAGTTGTTAATATAGATGTTGCTCCCCCTCATTTTAGGGTATGTTGCATTTTTGCGAGACACTTTTTACCTGATATGCTCTCCCCAGCTTGGGAGACTTTTTGAGTAGTTTTGACAGTTACAGAAAAATCTTTACCCTCATTTGAAACCCCTCTGGGCCGGCAGCGCTGCCCACTGCGGTGTGACAGTGATCTATCCAGCCAGCCCCACTGCTGCTAGATCTTTGAAATTCACAACTTTTATTTATACCCTTGCTCCATTCTCTTCTTTAATGAAAGGAAAAATTAGCAATGCCATTTGGGGAGGGCCACGGGATCAGTAGGTACTAGGTAAGTGAATTCTAAACTGCTGCTTTGTATTTTTTAAAAGGACAAGTATGTGTCATTTTAAATTGTGTGGGGGTGAGAAGTGATCTTCCCCTAAGGCGGTGTGAAGTCTTAGATAATTGCTTGCAGCATTCTTTAGTGGTTGATATTTGTGGAACCCTTACTTGTGCCAGGTACTCTATAGGCATTTTTCTCCCTTCATTTTCAAATAGCCTCTTGGGGTAGGTATTGTTTTTCCCTCTTTAATGATGAAGACTCTGAGGTTAGAGAGTTTGGAAGACATGCCTAAGATCATACAGCGCACGAGAGACAGCGCCCCATGTGAGCTCACTCTGGAGGCCCACCTGGGCCCCCGGCTCTTCTTTCTGCTGCAGCTCCTTCCCTTCTCCCACTTCTTCTCCCCTTCCTGTCTTTACACTGCCATGGGGCATTTTATCATCACCCTCACCAACATTTCTCTAAGCAGCTTTCTCTGGCCCCTCCCATGGTTCTACAAATTTCCTGCTGTCCTCCTTAAAAAGAATTCCCATAGTGCATTAGGAAAAAAGATAAAATGATAAAACACATACGAATAACATTTTTCAATTTACTGACCATTTAAAGATTGATTAATGCTTCTGATTTGAGCAACGCTGTGATAATGATATTATGTTAGGGACATCAAAATACTAGTCCTATCTGCTCCATTTTCAGTAGCAGAAGGCGGAGTCAAAACTGTCTCTTTGACTGTAAAGGGCTTTCCACCCACCAGGAAAACTTCAAACTCACATTCCCGGAGGGCCAGTATGAATGCGAATGAGCAAAATGGGCCCAGAGGGCCCTGCAAGCCTGGGCACCCATGTCCGCCAGCCAGGGAGTAGCGCTTCTCAGCCCCGGCAGCTGCTGCCACGTGGGAATGTAGACACAGGGCTGCTGCATTTTTCCAATATTTCAAGGGCAGCCAGAAATCTGAATATTGCAGTAAAATGTCCTGATCTTTAAATGTCGGTTACTACTTGACATATCTGAAAAACACCCTGAGGGAGACCCTACGCATGTGCAAGCTGAGTGCTGTCAGAAGTTTCACACCAGACCCTGTGACTTCCTTCTTTTTTGTCCCTTCTTATCCCAAATTGTCTGATTACTTCTGTGACCCCTATTCTCATTTCTCTCTCTTTCTCGTCCTCATTTCTTTATTTTCACCAACCATTTTCACTGTAAACATCCTCCTCATAGTTTTCCCAGGGGCTTTCGCCTGCCTGCCTGTGTGTGCCTCCTCCCAACAAGCCAAGATGCTCGGTGATACAATCATGAGTGGCTATTTACAAAGCAGAAGGAGATCATTGCAGGATGGAAGAAGCTTCATCCACAAAGCAAGAAACCCTACACTCAGGCAGTCGAGGAAGGGAAACAGAATTGGAAATGATTTTATTTCAATTAGATTTTAATTAGCTTCTGTCTTAGAACCATCGGATCGGTTGCCGTATAATTGAAAAAGCAACCATATTTGCATCTGTTGCTCCTAAGAATAGCAATTTTTCAGCATCTGATCCATATTTTATTCAGAGGGTGAGAGGGAGGAAGGAAGCTCCATGGGAAAGGATTTCAGATTAAATAATCAGTGTCAACAAAAGCAGCGTGGTAGGTCAGCCCAGGAGACTTTAGGAGCAGTCCTCTATAGCCTTGCCCTAATTTCACGTGGAATTAATATGGAATGGGTGGCAAGAAGCATTTAATTAGCCTCCTGCACAAACTTATTATAAAGCAACTCTAATTTAAGCATGCTGGAAAATTAAGAAAAGCAGCCTTTGCCTCCAAGTGCATAGCACATGGGAGGGCCAAGCCAGGCAGCGGAGAGAGGGCATCAGGAGTTTGTCCTCGGGTCCTGGTGTTTAGCATTGACGAGCTCAGGTTCCATCTTCAAGGTTCTAGTCAGTGGCACTCCTCTGCTGTCCCTCTCTGCTGAGATAAAATGCCATGCAGACCGTGAGTGGGGCTCAGACCTGTGTCCTACCTGATTTCCCAAGGCCATTCCAACATTCTGATCACAACTTTGCAAGATCTCTTTTTTATGACAAGACAAACGAGGTTTCTGAGGCTATGAAGTTGATGAAAATGCTTTCCCTGTGGGAAAATACAAGTGGATGTCTCCTCTGTGAATTTTCTCTTGAGGAAAATGTGGTATTTGGGAGGCTAAACAGCCCATGCCCCTTGTTTCCTCTGGAGACCGGTTTTCTTGTTCACGGGAAAGCGTATTGCAGAAAAATCTTTCAGCAACATTTTTTTTTTCCTCTGTTGGTATGTGGTTGGTAATGTCTTAGAATAAATTCTCAAGCATCTCCTTCCTGCCACAAATTAACAACCATATACTTGACTCCACTCCTTTCCTGTTTTCGGGGGCTGCTGAGTGACTTGTGCCGAGTCATTCCCGCAGACACTCTTCACGAGGGCTTTGCTGCTTCCCCTGAGGGCCACCGCAGGAAGGTCCTGCAATTAATGATTCTCATGTCTAAATCCTCACTCTCTTACTTTGCATACTTCTATGGTGTTTGAATCTTTTGCACTGGGAATACGTTAACGTAGTACTTGCACAATACAAAAACAAATTTTAAAAACTCTATTTTCTGAAAACAAATTTAATATAGCAGATTGTTACTGTGTCACACATGCGTATCAGAAATAAGATTTTGCTAACATTACTTTCAAGAGTTTTACATAATAAAGTTATTAGTCCATTATCACAGCTGTTAGCTCTGTCTCCAATATTGCCATCTGACAGGTGGTTCTTCTGTAATATTATAAATCACTTATAAGCAGGATCTGTGTCATTTATCCAGGCCAGATGTCCACATGACACATATTCTCTTGCAGCTACTTTTCTCAGCCACCCTTTGTAACTTAGCCATCCCCACCAACCCTTGCCCTTTTACTTCATCCCACTAGTTTTATTTTCTTCAAAGTATTTATTGCTATTTAAATTAATCACAGTTTTCAGTTGTTGATTAACTGCCTTGTTTCTCTTGACCGTTAATACCTTGACATCAGGGACATTATTCCCAGGGCCTCAACCAGGGCCTGGTTCATAGTAGGTTTCCATAAATCGGTGTTTAGTCATTCAGAAAGTATTGGCTTGAGACCTCTCATTTAGCCAGAATATTCTAGGCGCGAAAATACAGAGGTGAACGTGATAGACAAGGTTCCTTGTCTCAGCAAGTATACAGGTTAGTAGGGCAAGGTGGACAATGTGCAATCTGTAAGTAAATAAACAAGAAATAAACCAGGAACATACCACAGAGCAGACATAAATCCTAGGGAGGAAATTAAACTAGGATGCCCTGACCACAGCCCGGCACTGACCTTGAGGCCCCCCAGTCTTCAGAGGCCAACTGGAGCAGGCTGAGCCTTTCCAGAGGCCCAGAGTGTGGGGGGCAGAGAGGGCCTGTCTTGGCACAAACGTACCCGCCGCCCCTTTGCCCACACGGCCCCTCTCCCTGGCACGTGCCTTCCATCCAGTCTGCTGTGTGTGCCTATTTGTCCTCAAATCTTAGCTTAGGGGTCATTTCTTCTCTGGAGTCTTTCCTGTCCCCTCTCCCCAAGGAGAACTAACCATGGCCCCTTTGTGACACATACCACTGTCCCCTGCACACATTTATATGTGCATGTGCGCCTAACCTCTTTCTTTCTCTCATTTAGTCACATAGTTTTCTTGGTCTCCTGTTGGACAATACATTCCTTGAGGGCAGGTGCTGTGTTCCTGCCACCCACTTATACCTAGGCTTTAGGACGGATGCCAACTTTAGAGTCTTGGTGATTATGTGATAGACTCATGGCTAGGTCGGTGCACGTAACAGTGGATAAATGTATAAGTGAAGGAAATGGAAGGCCACTGCAAGGCTCTTCCCTTATTAACATTTCATGATTTCTATTTTAGAAACACCGGGTTCTTGTTTTCTCCATCTCACAAACTTTCCTTCCGTAAACATTAACTTTATTTTCTTATGGCTCCTATGGCATTTGTATGTAGGACCACTGGTCCACAATTGTTGTCATCAAATGAATTTAAAAATTACCTTGAATCCACGTCTGCCTTCTAGGACCCCAGTGCTTCCTTCCTCCCCTCCTTGTCCGACACACTCTCACAGCACTGACCCTCTGGATTTCCCTTACTCATTGATTTTTCTGCTAGAGCTCAAATAAATTTCAAGTGTTGTTCAGTCATGCCATAAACATCCCTGCTTCCAGCTCTCAGTGGTTGAATTTATCTGTCCTTTGATGTCTGTATTAATATAGATATTAGCAGATAGTGTATTGGTGGCCAAAAGTTGAAAAGAGGACTCATGCTAGCGTCATATTCATAAAACTCTTGATTTGAGCTGTCATAATCTAATGAGGCTAAATTTATTATCAAACAGATGAAATAACACCAGTGGTTTCCCTAAAAGTTGTAATATTTTAATGACTGTCTAAAGTCTCACATGCACACATCATATACATCTCGAACTTTGGAGTCTTGAAACAGATCTGTTATTTCTCAGAGAATCCTACGGGGTCAGAAGTCACACAGTGCTCCTAGACGTGGCTCATACTGTACAAATAGTTCTCGGCAGAACACTCACTTTAACCTAATAGCTAATGCTGAGCAGACAGGGTATTAGTTCTTCTAACACTGACGAGACTTGATACAGTGTTTTCCTTTGTGTATTTTTCATTATTTGGGAAAGGCCAACATAATGTTTATCCATGGATTAGACACCATGGATACAGGCATTAAGCCTTTCAGATACGTCTACCTAGGTTCCCTATTGAAAAATGTAGGCAGTTTGTGTTCTCACTGCTTAATTTTGCATTTTGAAATGCATCCCTTACCACCCACCCTGGTTCAGGAGCCAGCATACAGAAACGTTAATTGGCATGTAGGATCCAGTTCGAGAGGGTGAATTCCCTCTGCCTTCCACTTTGCAACCAAAGAGGATAGAGAACACAAGAACAAAAAGATGGACTTTCATATGTCAACTGTGCATGGAAAGGCCCACCTGATGTTTAAGAGGAAAAGAAGAAAGAGAGATAAAGGACAATGTTTTGGATGGTTTTTTTTTAGCTCAGGTATTTAGTCTATAGTGCTGTCCCCGTCACAGAGAGGAGACAAAGAAAAGGAGGGGGCATGCGGGCAGGTTGGCTCACATAAACTCTGACATATTGCATTCGAGTTGTACGTGGCCATCAAAAGCTAGAGGTGAAAGAGGATTTCTGTGTGGCAGGGCCTCTTCTAGAGCCCGGGGATTCTTAGCAAGTAAGTAAAACATGGGTATCTTACCAAGAGTCGATTGTCTGTCAGGGGCAGAGATATATAACATTCAACTAGAATGCAAACAAATGCAAATAGAAATGCTTTGGAATCTGGAAAAAGCAAACTCCCAACAGGAAACTGTCACCAAGACCCTGCTGCTGACTAACGAGAAAGAGACTTGGTTCTAGATGATTTCAGCCCAGTCATCCATTCAGTACTCATTACTAAGTGCTTACTCTATGTACAGTACCTGATTTCTTAACTATTTATTAATAGTTATAACATTTCTGAAATGCAGAGTGGTGATGCTTTATGCTTTCTGACTTGGTTGCATTCTTTAAGGACGTTTCTGACTCCTTTTGCACTAATCCCACACTTGCCCGGCAGTCCGCTAATGTGCAGTTTGCTCTCCCGAGTGGATGTGCCCATGAGAAGGGCATGGCCAGTGCACGTAAAACCCTCGTCTCTCCTGCCGGGAGCTGCCTCGCTGGTCGTGAATAGGCCGTCACGCTGATTCATAAATCTGTCTTCTGTCAGTCAGGTGGGCATGAATCAATCCTCCATAGCCTGACCACCTTTGCTGAGCTGATGAAATTGGTTTTACGACCCTGTGGAGTGGAGGCCCCGGCTCTGGCAAGGTGGCGACCCCCTCCCTGCCCCCTTGCACAGTGCCACCCCCCGGGGGACTCTGCCTTAAATGGCTAATCGACCTCTCTTCCTGATTACAAACTTTGCTGTGGCACATTTACAACCCCAAATTTGTCTTTTTAATACTAATGTCATTGCTCTGGTAAAATTTTAAGCTAACAAGGTGTTACAGGTTGAATTGTGTTCCCTAAAAAGTTATATTGAAGTCCTAACCCTTGTTACTGTGATTGTTACCTTATTTGGAAATAAGGTCTTTGTAAATGTGCTCAGGTTAAGATGAGGTCTAATCCAAGAAGGCTAGGGCTCTTAGAAGAAGAAGGAAAGTTGGACACAGGCACACAGAGAGGGGAGAACACCGTGTGAAGACACAGACGCAGAGGGAAGGCGGCCACATCGAGACAGAAGCAGGTAACAGAGTGTTGCTGCCACTTGCCAAGAAATGCCTGGGGCTCCCACATGCTGGGAGAGGCAAGGAAGGAGCCCCTCCTAGAAGCTTCAGAGGGAGCATGGCCCTGCCAGCACCCTGAGTTGGACTTGATTAGCCTCCAGAACTGTGAGACAATAAATTTCTATTGTGTTAAGCCACCACTTTACGGTAAGTTGTTGCAGCAGCCCCAGGAAGCTAATACAAAAGGTTGTGGTTCGCTTTCAAATTGGACTTCACCGGTTTCTCTCCCATGTGTCTTCTCAGGATGAGAAAAGTGAAAGTTAAATCTCAAAGACCTTAAAGTCATTTTAGCTCTATCTCCTCTGACTTTTAATACTCTCTCCTTTTTGCCCATTTACAAAGAAGGCCTATTGCTTTTTAAATGGATTGTAATCAAACGTCAGCCAGTTTCTCAGAAAAGGAGATATGAGCCAGAAATTAATGGCCTAGAAAAGTAAAATAACAGTTCATTAAATCTCATAGTCTTTACTCAAAAAATTGTTTGTAAACAGGGCACCAATATGTCGAGAGTTATCATCTCTTCTTTGTTTTGAACTGTTTATTTGTGCCAGCATGAATAGGCGTTCTTGCCATGGCATATTTCATTTCTCTTCTGATTGGACTCCTCTTCCCCAAACTATACTTCCATCATGAATGTTCTTACAGGGTTGTCTTTTAATACAGTCATGTGCCTCTTAATGGTGTTTTGGTCCACTATGGATCACATATACAATGGTGGTCCCATAGATTATAATGGAACTGAAACATTCCTATTTCCTAGTGATGCTGTAGCCACTGTAACATTGTAGTGCAACACGTTTCTCACGTGCTCGTGGTGATGCTGGTGTAAACAAACCTACCTCACTGCCGGTCGTATAATGGCATAGCACATATAATTATGTAGAGTACATAACGCTTTATAATGATATAAATGACTGTTACCGGTTTATGTGTTTATTATACTATACTTTTTATCATTATTATTGAGTGTACTCCTTCTACTTATAAATAAAAAAGTTAACTATAAAACATCATCAGGCAGATCCTTCAGGAGGTGTTCCAGAACAATGTGTTGTTACCATAAGATGTGACAGCTCGATGCGTGTTATTGCCCCTGAAGACCTTCCAGTGGGACAGGATGAGGAGGAGGAAGACAGTGAAATTGATGATCCTGACCCTGTGTAGGCCTAGGCTCATGTATGTGTGCATGTTTTAGTTTTTAATATGAAAGCTTAAAAAGTAAATGTAAATATATAAATTAATTTAAAAATAGAAAAAAGCTTATAGAATAAGGATATAAAGAAAGAAAATACCAGCCGGACATAGTAGCTAATGCCTGAAATCCTAGCGCTCTGGGAGGCCAAAGTGGGAGGATTGCTTGAGCTCAGGGATTCAAGACCAGCCTGAGCAAGAGCAAGACCCTGTCTCTACTAAAAATAGAAAAATTAGCCAGACATGGTAGCACACACCTGTAGTCCCCAGCTACTCAGACAGGTGAGGCAGGAGGATCCTTGAGCCCAGAAGTTTGAAGTTGCAGTGAGCTATGATGATGCTACTGCACTGTATCTGGGGCAACAGAGTGAGACTCTGTCTCAAAAAAAATATTTACACAGCTGTAAAATGTGTTTTCGTTTAAGAGTAAAGAGTTAAAACAAATAAGAAGTTTAAAGGTAAAAAGGTTACAATGATCTAAGGTTAATATATTATTGAAGAAAGAACATTTTAAAAAACAAATTTAGGGTACTCCAAGTGTATAGTGTTTATAAAGTCCACAGCAGTGCACAGTCACGTCCTAGGACTTCACCTCCACTCACACTCATTCAGAACAACCTCCAGTCCTGCTAGTTCCGTTTGTGGTAAATGCCTTACATAGATGCACCTTTCTTTTAATCTTTTATACTTTATTTTTACTGTACCTTTCCTACGTTTAGATAAATTTAGATAAAGAAATACTTACCATCGTGTTACAATTGCCTACAGTATTCAGTACAGTAACATGCAGGTTTGCATGTACAGGTTTGTGGCCAAGGAATGATAGGTTGTACCATATAGCCTAGGTATGGGCATAGCAGGCTGTGCCATTTGGGTTCATGTAAGTACGCTCTACGATGTTCACACAATGATGAAATCTCCCAATGACACATTTCTCAGAACGTATCCCGATTGTTAAGTGACTCATGAATATATTTGAAAAGTCTTGCTCACTGCAAAGTTTTAAAAGCATATATAATAGGAATAAGTATGAATCAGATTCTAAGGTATTTTGTTGAAGCTATTTTTAAAAAGCATGAATTCTTTTGAGAATCCGATTAATGGTATTGAGGTGTGTGTACATGTAAGTTGCACATCATTTCAGAAGCTTGTCCACCGTTCATATGAGCTAAATACCTGTCCATAAATGGTGGATATCTATCCTTTGGTTTGAATAAAGGCATCAGAGAAAGATTCTACATTAAACTTTAACATAGGCTAGGTCGCTTCCATTATGGTTTGAAGTTTAGGCTTACAGCTGTGAAGAATACTGGTTTGATCTTCCTTTTTTTTATTTCGGTTTGGTGGTTCTGGTAGTTTAAGTAACATGATCTTTTCTTTTCCTTTTTTCTTTTTTTTTGGATCACAAGCAAATAAAAAGAGGTTAGGAATGAACATGCAATTAGGTGCTTAATTGCGTTTTGAAGATGCTGAGGGTTGTAGACTTCTGGCACGTGACTGGGGATTGTTTAGCTACTGAAAGCCTTGCAGTATAAGGCTGTGGCTCAACAGGACTCCCGGCCCCACAGTCATTGTTCGAGCCAGGATTGTCATGCGGCAAAGGTCCCACAGGAGAGGTGAGCATTGTGGGAATGACTTGAGGCACTCCTGCTTCTCCTTGAAAGGAGGGCAAGAGGTTACTGGAGGCCCAGAGGTGGCAAAAGAAGGAAAATGAAGAGAGCAGATAGGAGTGCGCTTGGGAAGACAAAGTGATGGCTGTTTAATGACTGTATTTTGTAGGACAGGACAAAAGAAAATTCCTCAAATGACAATGAAAATCTTCATTGCCATGAGGTTTGTACAGGGCTTTCTGTGCTCCCACAAATTTGACAGCCCAACTTTGAAGTGTCTGAGACGTGAAGGGAGGAAAGGAGAGAGGGGGCTGTTGAATGGGGAGAGGCAGTCGGGGAGAGGGTCAAGAGAAAGGCTCCGTGCGGTCATTTCTGGCCCTATTACCAGCTATGATGGACGGGTTTGGAGAGGCAGGAGGAAGAGTGTCTATTTAAAGATGGCAATTAAGAAAATATGTCTAAGGGGAGGGAAAATGGCAGTGCCGATTCTGGCTGTTGATGTGCCTGATGAAGCAAGACTGATTCACCTACAAACTGACACAGCTGCATTAATGTGGCTGAAAATAGCAGTTCTCATTGCCTGTGATGGAGCTGGGGGAGCTCATCACCTGTGGGCCTGTGAATGTAGATTATTCCCCTTTGACTGAAAATCATTTTTACCTGGTTTCTTCCAAGGATGGTGAATCGCAGCCTTCCATTGTCTGCTAAATGAGCATTTAAACATCAATTTGTTGTTTGGAGTTTGGACCTCTGTTCACTGAGTGATAGTGAGGTATATTAACCTTATGCTTTTGAATTTTCTCTTGTATTTTGTATAGATCTTTTATTTTTAATGCCAAGTGTAATTGCTGTGATTTGCCCAATTGCTTTCATGTACATGTAGTGAGACAGGTTTATGATACTGGGATATACGAGTCAGCGAGCAAAATTAAGCCTTCATTATCTGAGTCTATGACTGTAGCTCGGTTATAAGAAAAAAAAAATCGCAGGTGGGAGAAATTTGATTCTGAACTTAAAGAGACCTTGCCTCACATACACGTATTCTAAATACATCCTATTGCATCAAAACTATTGAGTTTAGTTATGCTTTCTCTGCATTTTCTTTCCCCAATATTGCTGAATATCAAGATTGCTGAGTGAAAAGAGATGCATTTGCTTGTAGTTTTAAATTAAAACATATTTCCATTTTTTACTTTGAAGAAAGTACTCATGTATGTTTCTTGTCCTTAGAAAGGTAGACACATGTACAATTTAAGGGAAAAGGTGGAGAGGCAGAATTCATCAGAGAAAGGATCCCCCTGCCCCCAACCTCTGCTTCTCGTGCGTTCTGCAAATGAATCTCCTTGGAAATCTCTCCGGGTTCCATCCATGAGCCAGCACCTCCTGGTGGTGTCTGTAATTGGGCATTATGATTTGGATTCTGATATTCTTGGAGGGAAGAACAAACATAAAAGGGCTGATGATAAGTGAGAACTGCAGAAGGGATCCTGGTGAACCAACACGGCAGGGGACAATGTTCCAGGGTAGGGAAGGGCTCAAGCTGTGGGCGGGTTAATCAAATCAAGACAATTATTTGGTATTTCAAAAGCTCTGCCAGTCCTAACCTTGTGTGTCAAGGCAGGGTGATTCCATTCATTTAGAGGACAAAGTCCCAGCACAGCTTTATGTGTATTTTGAGATGAAATTATGAATCACATACTTACCATATGGGAAATCTAATAGCTCAGAGAAGTTGGCATAGTCAAGTTTGATCCCTATAGTAATTGGAAGAAACACCAGATGCACAGTAACCTTATGGGTAAGTGATTAAAAAAACATGATATAAGCTAAATTGGTGAATAGAGGAGAAGCACTGCATGAACTGGTAGAAATGCAACATATGCACATGAAAATAATACAGACTTATCCAATAAAAAGAGTTATCCAATAAAGATTCTATTCTGCTATGGAAACCAGAGGTTACATACATCCTGATACCTCTAGATTAATTGTGCCACTATAAATGTTAATGTAGGATTTTTTTTTCTCTGCCTATATTGCCTGGGCTGAAATCTGGATTATCAATGCAGTTAATATAGAAGGTAGAGGTGTATTATCAATACAAAGTTAGTAAAAACAGGCATAAATAGACAGGTACCCAAAATGCAGGATTCAAACCATTTATGCAAAGGACACCAGAAACATACAGTTTGTGAACTCTAATCCTAGAACAAGAAGTCTTTTACCTGACAGATTTTGACTACCGCCAGAAAACCAAAGCAAACCAAGAAAACTGAAAAGCATTCCATTGAACTCTATGTTCAGTAAAGGCAGGCAGAGATGAAGGTATCATCAGAGCTGAGATGTGAGGCTGTTGATGTAAGCCAACACTGGGCAGAGGTTTAGAAGCACGATCTTTAGCCCTTAGATCTGTGATCTTTCTGCTTCTCCTTAGGAAATGAGTCCGTAAGGGAGGCCAGAGGCCTTTTTCAAATACTGTCTGCGCAGGGAGCTACTTTGCATGTAAGTTTTCAGGCTTGTGCTTTTTACTGTCCCTACCTTGCCTGTCCGTCATTCACTTACTGACTTACTCAGTGACAGTCACTCATTCATTCTCTGCTTCAGTTTCCTCACTTGTCAAATATGGATCGTGGTCTCTATTTCAGAAAGTTGCGGTATGGATTAAATGAAGTAATTCTTACGAGGCACTTTGCCCATGATGAGCACCCAGTATATATCCTAGCTGCTGTTATTTTCCCCATCCAACTACTCTCCAGGCCTCACCCTGCTTAGGTTCCGAGATCGGGCACGTTCAGGGTGGTACGGCCGTAGACAGTGCTGTTATTTTTAAATCAAACTTCCATTTGAGTTAGCTCAAGATGATCACTCTTTCGGGTTAGTTTGGCCCCTTCAGAGATGCCAATTTATGCTTAGGCTAGCTGACTGAAACTTGCCCTGATTCTTCTAATACCAGTATAAATAATATCCTGACTCAAACCTTTTGAAGAAGGCAGGTGAGTTTTGAAGTTGGAGTAATCTGTATTTTGAATTTCAGTTCTCCCAAATTCTTGCTATGTTGGGAAAGTTATTTAAACTTTCTAGGCCTCCATGTCCCTGTCTTTCAAAGGAGGGTGCTTGGTACAAGGTTGCTGTACAGAGAAAATGAGGCACCTGCTCTGCTCCGTGTCTGCCTCAGTGTCCAGCCTGTGGCTGGCCTGTGAAATTACATCCCCTGCCCAGTCTGTCTGCCTCCTTAGGCATTTGTTGGGAAATTCACTGAGAATTCTGTCATTTCTGTGTAATACATAGCCAAATATTCTAGACAATTTCAACATGAGCACTGGTTTTTTTGGGGGCAAGACGGAATTTTTCTAGCCAACATCTTACGTCCAAAAGTTTATAGTTTATACATGACATGAGAAAAAAATGGTAATATTTAACAATGCAATAGAAATATTTAAACTTTTTTGATTATAAGCAAACAATAGGATAATTTTGTTTTCTAGTTCATGGAGCTTGTTTTGTTTTGTTTTGTTTTCCCTTCAAATTGATAGACTTTTTTTAGAGCTGTTTTAGCAAAATTAAGCAGCAGAGAAAGAGAGAGAGATTTCCCTCATCACTCCCTCCCCCAAAGTCTCTCCCTCCATTAACATTCTGCATCAGGGTGGTGCGTTTGTTACAGTTAGTAAAGCAACTCTGACACATCATTAGCAACTGTAGGTCCATAGATTACACTAGGGCTCACTTTGGTGTTGTACATTCAGTGGGTTTCGGCAAACGTGTAATGACATACAGCCACCATTACAGTATCACACAGAGTAGTTTCACTGTCTTAAAAATTCATTATCCTCCACCTATTCATTTCTGCCTTCTCCCTCTATCTAAACTCCTGGGAACCACTGGTCTTTTTGCTGTCTCCGTAGTTTTGTCTTTTCCAGAATATCTTGTAGTTGGAATTATACATTATGTAGCATTTTCAGATTGGCTTTTTAGGCTCAGCAATATGCATTTAAATTTCCCTGTCTTATGTGTGTGTGTGTGTGTGTGTGTGTGTGTGTGTGTGCTTGATAGTTCATTTCTTTTTAGTGCTGAATAATATTCCATTCCCTGGATATATCAAAATTTATTTATCCATTCACCTATTGAAGGACATCTTGGTTGCTTCCAAGTTTTTGAAATTATAATTAAAGCTGCTATAAACATTGGTGTTCAGACTTTTTGTGTAAACATGATTTATCACCTCATATCAAGGAGCATAATTACTGAATTGTACAGTAAGAATATGTCTAATTTTGTAAAAGACTGCCAAATTGTGTTCAAAAATGTCTGTACCATTTTGCATTCCCACCAGCAATGAGTGAGAGTTCCTGTTTTTCCACAACTTTACTAGAATTTGGTGTTGTCAGTGTTTTGGATTTTAGCCATTCTAATAGGTGTGAGGTGGTATCTTATTGTTTTAATTAGCAATGCCTAATGAGGTATAATGTTGAGCATTTTCCATATGCTTATTTGACATCTGTATATCATATTTGGTGAGATGTCTAATTTTTTCTCATTTTAAAAATTCGGTTATTTATTTTTCATTATTGAGTTTAAAGGGTACTTTGTATATTTTGGAAAGCAATCCTTTAACAGATATTAATATCTTTTGAAATGTTTCCTCCCAGCCTGTGGCTTGTCTTCTCATTTTCTTGATAGTTTATAGAACTTTAAAAAGATAATTTTCTGTCTTTAACAAGGAACAAACATGGAAAGAGAAAACTTTTGATTGCAAATGAAGTCACAAAGTGTTAAGAAGGACCTCATGCTAAAAGGGTAGATATTTGGAGACTTACTGGAGACAGTCTATTTCCCTGTCTTTTTTTCCTTCTCTTTTTTAAAATCTATGTTTCTTTCTTAGGAGCTCTGGCTCAGTGAGCGGTGGTTCCTGGAAAAGTCTATTTGTAGACACTGAAAATATTCAGATAAATTGCTTTGTATGTGTTCATACAAGTGAGCCTCCCAAACTTACTTCCCATGAGAGCAAGTACAATAACAAAGTACCACTTTTCTATGGCTACATACCCTCTTATCTATTGGCAAGACTAAGAAAATATCAGAACTGAGTAAGAAAATCTGCGGTAACCATGCAGTAAGACATAACTTAAGAGAATTGTCTTCTAATCAGACAAGTGCACCATTGATAAGTAAAAACCACTGAGGCCATTTGGAAGCACTCTGGTGGCATGACATCAAGTAGGCTTTTCTGCTCTATGGAAGGATCTTGAGACAAGGAGGAAGGGACAAGGACAGATCACGTGGCTGTTGATGCCTGTAATGGCAAACAGGGATATCTTTTGCCTTTTTCTACCCACCTCCTTGCAATTTTTCTTTGCTACTTCCATTTACTCAGGCATTCTTTCACTACCTGTGTTCAAAGGACACTGTCACCATCCTGCTCAGATTGGCAGACTGAAAGTTCAGAAGATAAGAAACCCTTCCTGGCATGAAATGTACTGTGAAATGCTTTTGGAAATAAAGTTGTTAATGGCACTTGCCATCAAAAACTTGCTCTTTCAAATGCATTTTTCATAGTTTCCAGGTGAACAGGAGCTTGTCTTGTATCGACATTTCACGTGATTGTGTGTCAGACAAGCAAACATGCTTAAGTATGTATAAGCACATGGGAAAGCACACCTGTGCATGTAATTACCTGTGCAGAAGCTGTATCTACACTACTTATCACAGAGATAGACTGGACAGATATTTAATGGAATTACTACATAAAAACAGTAGCCACATCTTTGGGCATAGGATATGTGTGTAGAAACCATTGGTTTTTTTTGAGAGAGCCTGTGGGGGAAAAAGAAAAAAAGGAAAAAAAAACCTGAGTACTTAGGGAGATTACTGGGTCCAGATATGGACAAAGAGAAAAATAAAAGCAAAAATAAAATAAACAAACAAACAGGAAACAACAGGAAAAGCAAGGGCAATTGACTGGAAGGTGACCCCATAAGCCCGGAAGCTCATTTTTTAGCTTTGTCCCATGTGGCTCCTAGCCCAAAGGTATATTCCTTTCTCTGCCTGAACTTTTCCCTTCACTTTGTTAAACTAACAGAAATTCTACTAATTAATAATGCATTTAGGTTAATAAGCTTCCTCTGGGAGGGCTGAAGGGCTAAGAGTCATTCACACATTGGTGTGAATGTGTTTAATTAGAGTTGTTTTTTTCAACCCCCCTTCCAAATGGCAAGCTGAAGTCATCTACATTGAGGGAAGAAGAAAGGAATGGCCATACACTGAGCGCCTAATATGTGCCAAGTCCAGGCACTTAATAAACTTTATCTGATTAGCCTTCCTAATAGTTTTTCAAAGCAGATATTATTATTTCATTTTACACTTGAGAAAATGGAGGCATAGACGAGTTTGAAAACTTGTCCCACGTCAGCCTGTCGGATCTAAATGCAGATCTGTCCTAGTTAGGTGGGACTTTTCACGAGGAGCTAACAAAGGAGATGGTCTAAATACTCAAGGCAGACGCAGTTGAGGTTTTTCAATTGCGGCTATGGGCGTCCTTCCATTGCTGGGTATCCAGAGGCTCGTATATAGCCAGAAAATTAGACTCTAAGTCATTTATTCACTATTGAATACATAAATATGCATTAAATTAGACTATACACTAGGCACTTTTCAAATTGCTAGAAATTTGGAGATGGACAGAAAAGACAGGTGACTGTCAGGGGTTCACAGCCAGGTCTATAAATAATTTAAAATGCAATGTGAGATAATAATAAAGAGCGTGGAGAATGGGAAGAATAACAGCATGGTGGAGCCTGGTGGAGGTAGGATGAGAGCCCCTTTTGCTTGTGTATTGGGGAAGCCCTCTGTGGTCTGAGACTTCAAAGACCGGGGCCATCTTCCTACACAAAGGTCTGCAGGAAGGGCCTTCCAGACACAGCAAAGAGGAGTGCAAAGGCTTTAGACGGGAGAACAAACAGAAGGGCGGTGTGATGGTGCAGTGAGAGGAAGGGGGAGCAGTGGGTGGGGTCAGAGAGGGAGGAAGGGCATTCATGGAAAGGTGGTGTTTTTTTTTTTTTATGATTGAAATTTAAAGCTATTAGAAGGGCTTTTTAAAAGGGGAATGCTGTCTGATTCTCGGGTTGAAAAGGCCGCTGCTCGGTGGGAGACGTGTGCATGGAGGTGAGAATGAGCACAGTGTGACCCACTGTACATTACAGTGTCCAAGTGAAACCTGAGGTCGCCTTGGCCGAGGAAGGGTAGCAGAGAGGATAGAGGGAAGTAGACAGATTCTAGATACACACTGGAGCTGGGATGGGCAGAGTCGACTGATGGACTGGATGTGCCATAAGGAAGAAAATAGGGAATTCAAGGGTGATGATGAGGTTTTGTCTGGAATGGCTAAATGAATGGCAGTTGTTCTCAGTGAGAGAATGAAAGCCAATGAAGGAGGACGAGTGTTTTTGGAGAGGGATGGGTGATGGTTCAGAAGGAGCAAGATTTTAGATAAAATTAGCTAAGATGGGGAGATTCTGTAAGCATTGAGGGCTGAGATTTAAGTTGAGGAGACTGCAACATCAATGAGGAAAAAACATAGGTAGAAAAGAGCTTCAGCATTTGGTCCTTAGGCACCCCAGCAGCTGGATGGACGTGCGGCAGAGGGGAGGCAGGTGCAGGGCACAGAGCGGGAGCAGTGGGGGAGGCAGGCAAACCAAGGGAGTGCATCACAGGAACACAGGATGCTTTTCAAAAAGAAGTGTGTGGCAATCTGTGCGGAGTGCCGCTGTCATGTCTCGGAACACAGATTCAGCCGCAGGGATGCAGTTGGTGACCTTGAGGAGCCATTTCAGTGGAGAGGTAGAGATGAAAGACTTGATGGCGTGTGCTCAAGGGAAAATGGACTGAGAGTACGTGGAGTCAAGGAGTGCACACAATTCTTCCGTGATTTTTTTTCTGTGAGACAGAGCAAAAAAAATGACGTGATAACTGGAGAAAGTGGTGCGTTAAAGTTTGTTTAGTTGTTTCCTATCTAAGGTGAGGTACTCTAGGTAATGTTTGGGTGCTGATCGGGAGGGACTCAGAGAGAAGCATACTGAGGCTGCCGGGGAGAGAGCAGCGATGGCCGCAGGGGTGAAGTCCGGAGCAGCAGGCTAGAGGGTTGGAAGCCAGGGTGCAGGGAAAGGCGTTGGCCACCGATAGTGGCTGAGACACGCTCACTCTTTGAACAAGTGGGGGTTGGGGGATAGGGACAGGCGCTGGCAGTTTCCTAACTGTGTTAGTAGGAAGAGGAGGTTGTTCCCATGTGAGGGCTTTCATGTTCTCAAGAGCTCATGAAATGAGGTTCTGCTGGGAAGGGAGGGTATGTGGAGGTATGAAGGTTTGAGGAAGCCAGGAGAGAAAATGGCGTAGAGACAGAGGAGCAAACGGGCAGAGCCACCAGGAGGCACAGCAGGATGGCTGGGCAGAAGGGGGTGCCGGTTGAAGTCCTAAGAGTAAGTAGAGTAAGGCATTCTTTTGAGATAATTAGCATGAGATATAATCTATGAAGAAGTACATTCAGAGATGAAAAACTGACTTACCACTTACATATATTGTATGTAATAATAATGAATATTCATTAAGCACACTTTGCATGCATTATTTCATTTCATCCTTACAACTTCACGAGGTCGATACAATTATAGTCTTCATTTACAAATGAGGTAATTGAGACTTGGAGAAGTGAAGTAAGCTACAGAAGGTCCCACAGCTAGTAAATTAGTCAGCAAGGGTAGAAACCAGTCTGCTTAATGGCAAAGACTATGACCTCACACTTCCATGCTGAGCTGCCTCTTTAGAATACAACTGAGCTGTGGGTGTGAACACTTGAATGTAGTACTTTTATGTTATTAAAAATCTCAGCTGCCTGCCACAGTAATATGAGGGAAAGAGAGGGACGCATTTTTGGTTTTTGTCTTTCACTCTACCATCGGTGATCTTCTGGGTCTTGAGTCGCCAGGAAAGGGGAGGAGGCCAACTGGGCCATCCCATGGGCTAGAAGTGCTTTTTGCATGCAACACAGACTTTCACTCTCTTGTCATCTGTCACAGATGAAAAGCTTTTCTCTTATATTTCTCCTTGTAATCCATTCATTGCCTCCGAGACTCCTGATTCCTCAGGGGAATGTCAGAGTGCAGGGTCTTGCATCCATTGCTAGAAGTTATTCACGTATTTACAAATGATAGGAAGAAATCTGGGGCCACTTCTTTCTGCCCACCGGGACACTTGGGAGTACCGACACTCTGGCGGGCGGTGGTGGGGGCAGGGGTGGGAAGGTGCAGAGCATGAAGACCCTGAAGGGCCTTTGAGCAGGCTCTTTCAGTCTTCCCCGTCGGAAGGTGGCCCTGCACCATCTGTGTAGTTCCAGGGAGGTAAGCAAAACGATATCGCGGTGCCTCTAATCACCGCCCTGAGCCAGGCTTGCTGGTCTGAGGATAGAAAGTAAGCAAGGGAAGGCAAGTAAGAGACAAGTCTCCTTTGTTTACTCTGTGTTTTAATAATTGGCTGATTACGTTCCATTTTTATTTGGTTTCACTGGCAATCAGATAGAGAGCTGTAATATCCACTCACACCTTGTAATTACCATTAATTTCTTCCCTTTCCTCCGCACAGTCAAGACAAGGTTGGCAGAAAAGCCATGGGAGTTTGAATCAGACCAAGTGTGATGCATATGCATGAGGCAGGACCCGCCAAGGCTCTGAGGAGATGTTGGGCGGGGAGGGCTGGGACGCCGAGGAAAGGAAGAAGGCTGGAGGATGGAGAGAGGGGGAAATACCTTGAATTGGAGACAAAGGCAAATGGAGGAAAGTGTTGAAGTCAGCACAACAGCCGTGCTAGCTTAATTACCATAATGATGTAAAATAGTCCAATCAGCAATCTGGGGCTAATCTTTCATGTATTACAGGTCTCTCCTTCGTAGAGCTTCACAGCTTAAATGTATTTTTAATGAAGATATTTGAGGCAAGCAGACAATTTTCTAGTCTTTCCAGGAGAGAATCAGAACACATTAAATGGGCTGTTCCTCTTCCCTTTAGCTGTCCAGAGTTCTTGCTTTGTCTAGCACATGGGAGCTGACTGTCCTCCAGAATGGATGGCTCTGGTCTCCCAGCCATCCTTCCAGAGGCAGCTGGGGAATGCATGGAAGGGACTGACATCCACAGAGAGCTGTGGCTGGTCCCAAGGAACCTCTGCCCCATCTTGCCTTGTGCCTAAGGGACATCTGGAACTCGTTACTAGGAATGAGAAAGGACTCCAGAGACATCTTCCAGGCCCCACACTGTCACAGCTAGCAGAAGAAACTCAGCTTTATTTTGCCAGTGTCACGCTAACAGTCCAGATACCAGTGGAAATGCATCTGAAGGTCTTACTTAAGACACTGACACGTTTGCATGCTACTCAGGCCAAAGAGTAGTCCTAGCTGCTATCACCCCACCTCTCTAACCAGGGAAGGCTTTCCTCATGGTGGCAGCACCCACGGCCTCATTGTTTATAATAAATTCAAGTGATGTGCGGTTAGATGGCTTGAACAAGTGTAGTCTTTTTCTTCATTGCATACTGCTGCATGGCGGAGAAGACTAACACTCAAGCCAGGTGTTTGCAATTGGTTCCTTCAGAAGGACAAGCTTGGGGGAGGAGGTGAGGAGAGAAAGCGCATGCTACAGAGCGCATGTCCTGGTAAGGCAAAGACAGGTTAAAATGGTCTCTTTGTTTATCACTTTTGGGCAACTTTAATTATTCTGTTGCTCGTGTTTCCTCCTGTCACCAAACTGCCTGAGATATAACTTTAACTGTTTCGGTGTGAATTCAGCAGTTTCTGGAACTCTTTCTTGCCTGCGCCTCCTCCTCCTTCACACGCCATCACACTCCCTGATTTCCAATGACACACATCTTTTTGGCGAATTAGCGCAAGGCAACACAGCTTGTAGCGTTTGACAATATTTTTTCAAAAGGTCGTCCTTGTTTTTCTCAAAGTTGGAACTTGATTGAATGTCTATCTAGGCATTTGTACGACACCTACCCCTGCCCTGCCCATACACTGGGCAACCTAATTAGATTTAACCTCAAATATCTACAAGTGGAAAAAGAAATATTTTTGCTTCTTTTCCTACTTTTGTGGTTGGCAGAATGACAACAAGGTAGGTAGTAAGACCTTATATTAATCTGATTATCAGACTTGCTAGTGAAAGTAAGGCCTTCATTAGCAAGAGGCTAGTGGCCCTGCCTGTTGTCAGCCCCTAAGAACTCAAGATGTCAGGAAGGAAATTCACGTCCCACTTTTCGTCTTCTTTACTTCCTCCTTTGTTTCATGCATCTATTTATTCATTCATTCAATTCTTACCCTGTTCAGTCTATTTGTAAGAACTTCTGACATTTCCTGAGGAGGATGCAGAAAGGCAACATCTGGAATGAGAGGAAGAAGATGAGCAGTTAGAACGGCCTCCAGAGTCTGAAGATTGCGGGTCAATACACATCATTAAAGGAAGTGTTATCATATTCCTGCTCCCAAGCCTTACAAACAGCACGACAGACGCGATTACAAACGTTCTTTGTTTAGTGAGTTGTTTGGTTATTTGGAAATCAAAATATACTTAAAATGACTAGCCGATGATGTCCCTCAGTAGATTTCTTGAGGAAAGTATAGATAATTAAAAGAAGAAAAGTAAAACTCTTCCTCATCTTACAACTCATAAGTAAACAGTGATATCATGTGTATGGACATACATATATTGTATCTTAACAAAAATGAGAGAATGCCATACCACTGTCTATGATGGTAGCATGTCGAATAACAGCACAATATTTTTTCTTCTTAGTTGTTCAGTTTGGGTATGTTCTATTGGCCTATCTTCCAGGTTGCTAATTCTTTGTCAAATCACTATTAAATTCATCCATTGGATTAATGATTTCAGATATTATATTTTTTAATTCTGGAATTTCCGTGCAATTATTTTTTAATTGATTCAAATACTCTGTTAAAATTCTTAATTCTTCCATTGATTTCATCCATTTTTTTTTCTGTATTTTGTTTTTTCTTTTCTTTTTTTTACCCAGGTAATCATGGTTTTCTAATATCTTTCTCTGCTAACTCCAATATAAGTATCATCTTGTGGTCTGCTTCTATATCATTTTTTCCCCTCTCAATTATCAGTAATTGGTGATCATATATATATACCAGATATTGCATATAAAGGAATCATAAAACCAAAGGTATTATTTTCCTCCAGAGATATTGCCTATTCCTTGTGTTATGCACAAAATATCTGATTAAAAAATACTAGATGTGTGAAAAGGCAAGGAAATATGACTGATAGTCATTAGAACAAAGGGTAATAGAAGTATCCCACATACAGTCCCTATATTGGGTTTAGCAGGCAAGGACTTTGAAATAACTATGATTAATACATATATTAGTCAAGATTCTCCAAAATAACAGAAACAATATGATTATATGTGTGTGTATATATGATATATACATATATTAATATATATGCAATTTCACTCTCTCCTTCTGTCTACGTATCTATCTGTCTATTGAGAGATTTTACGAAATGGGTCCACTTGATCATGGAGACTGGCAAGTCCAAAGTCTGCAAGGTGGCCAGGCTGGCTGGAGACCATGGGAAGAGCAGAAGTTAGAATTCAAGTGCTGACAGAACTCTGACTTGATCTGCTGACAGAACTGACTTGATCTGGGGAAGTGAGACTTTGGCTCTATCCAAAGGCTTTGGCTCTATCCAAAGGCTCTATCCAGGCCTTCAGCTTGTTGAATGAAGCCCACCTGCATTATGGCGGGCCATCTGCTTTACTCAAAGTCCACTGATTTTGATGTTAATCTTGTACAAAAAACACCCTCACAGAAATACCCAGAATAATGTTTGACCAAATATCTAGCACTATGGCTCTGCCAAGTTGATACATAAAATTTACCATCATAACATGTTTAAGAAATGGAAGAAAAGATTGACATAGCAGATGAAAGGATGGAGAATTTCAGTAGAATATTAACATCTATAAAATGAGTCAAGGATTGTCTCTATTTCCAGCTCAGTATTTCTATAGTTGTTTCATCTGCTAATGATGGGGCCTGGTCACCTCTTTCCCTCGTTCCTGGAATAACCCAGTATGGTTAGTGAGGCTCCAGCAGTCATGAGCATCTGCTCGCAGGTTTGTGGGCTTCTCTCCAGGGCTGTGCTTTCTTGACACAAACTGCATCTTCCTGCCTCTTCTGTCAGATGCTACTTTAGGATGAGTTTCACCTCTATACAATGCTATGTTGGGGTCACTATTTCATAATATGTTGATGATACTTAAATTATTCTATTTTACCTCTGTACATTAAAGTTTTAATTTCACTTTGTGTATTAAAAATACTCCTTATGTTGATATATAAACTTCTGTAGCCATAAGTATTTTCTCTTGATAATTACTAGGCACTTCTTGCATTACACTTTTTTAGGTTAGATGGTCCTAATTATCATCGAAAAATATAGATTTATTTAATCCCCCACCTTTGCCTCTGGAATTTAAATTAAAAGCCCTCCTGGTAAAGCTGAGCTGTCTCCTTCCAAATTCATTATTCTATTTCAGGGAATTCTGAGATGTTCTCTGCCCTTGTTACGAGATCACCTCTGATAGCACAGGCACATTTCCAGAAAAGCAAACCTTATTTTCCTTTAGTATCATTTACCTAGCCAGCTGTCTGCTTCACAGATCCTTTTTATGTTTTCCAAACACACAAAAAAAGAAGCAATGAAAACAACACCTGTGGCCCCAAGACCTTCAGTTTCCTGCCTAGGACTTCAGGGTCAACAGAAATGTGAAGAAATTTATTTGGAATCCTACATTAATAACATTATTTATACTGTCCTCCACTGATTGGGTAGATTTTAAGTTTAGAAAACATTCTTTTTCATAGTGTGACATCTTTAAAAGTAAAGCAATATCCCAGCCTCACCTCCACCCCAGTTGTCTGAAACTCCCACTGCATGATGACACAATATTTTTTCTCTAAGATTGAACATGAAAGCCTCAACCATCGCATCAAGCCACAGATCAATCACAGCCACCACACAGAGAAAATTACCATTTGGCAACATCCATCATCTTTAAAGTGCTACCCACATCTAACACCACCTGAGCCAGCATCCATTGTTGCTTCTTACTTCTTTCTTCAGTGAGTCCACAAGTCAACCAAAGGTCTTATTTTCTTTATTGGGAGAAGACAGGAGCACAGACATGCTTTTATGAGGGGAAACTGTTTCTTTCCAATCATGGAGCACCTCGATGCTAGCTCCCTACTCACCTCTGATTTTTATGAAGTCAATAAAGAACTGAAGCTCTCCTTGTTTATTTGTTGACCTCATCTCCCTTCCTTTTGTACCACTGATTTTGCAAAAGAGAGATAGAGCTATAGACAGAGGAAATTGTTATCTATAGCCTGAAATAAAGAAAAAATGCAGGCTACATTTGTTTTATATTTGGTTCATGACAATGTCATAATGCAATCCCACAATAAACAAAAAACTCACTCAGTTTTTGTGAACTTGCTTAGTGATTCTCAGTTTTCTTCATCTCTCATGGGTAGCAGCCTCAATCCCTGAACTCCCAGATATCAGATACCTCTTCCTGCTAAATAAGAAGTCTTATTTGCAATTGAAGGTAAATGCACACTCCCAGGTTTTGTATGACCCATGAGGCAATAATTTATTTTTATTATTTTTTTTATATTTTAAATGGTTGAAAACAAATCAAAAAAAGAACATTTCATATAACACATGAAATCACATGAAATTCAAATCTGTGTCTGTAAATAGTTTTATTGGCACACAGCCATGCTCATTCATTTACATATTGCGTATGAATGTTTTTAAATGGCAAAATTGAGTATTTGCACCAGACACCATTTGGTCTGCAAAGCCTAAAGGATTTAGTATCTGGCCTTCACAGAAATGATTTGCCAACCTCTGTTTCAAAACAGAAATTGACCTAAGAGAGAGCGCTTGTCTATACCCACGTTAACTCACAATCTCATACAAATTGAAATCAACACCAACTCACATGATTTCTCATGCTGCTCAGAAAGCCTCTGAATCTCTAGTCCAATACCATTCTCATTGCCCAGTGCAGCTACCCCAAGCCTTTTCATTTCCAAGATCTCAATCTTCCCTTGCCACCCTTCACACTCTCACCAGCTGACTTCATGTGCTATTTCACATAGAGTAATCAGGGCAACATGGATGAACTGCTTCTCCCTCTCCTCCGCTTATCTGCGTCTGGCATCTGGACATCTCATCTTAGCAGTCAAGACACATTCTTCCATCTATGTCTATTGTTTTCTCCTCCAGGATTTTGTGGCCTCAGATATTCCCATTTTCCTCTAAGTTTTCAACTTCAATGGGTTTAATTTTGTCACAACACATAAACATGATTTTTTAAAGAAAAAAAGAGGACAAGAATTTAAAAAATTATCTCACCCCCATATTTTCCTTTAGCCGCAATTATTGCCCTCATTTTTTTTTCACACATAACCTACTTGCAAGGGTACTCTATATTTAGTCTTTCAAACACCCCCTTCCATTTCTTAACCCACGCAGATATTAGAGAGGCATGGAAGGGCATAAAATCTAAAGAATCTAAAGTTGGCAGGTTGGCAGGAGGAGTCAGGCCCAAAAGGACCTTAAATTCCATTGCTAAGGACTTTGAACTTAATCCTAAGAGTGAAGGGCAGCCATTGAAACACTTCAACCTTATTTCCTATCTATTCTTTTCTCTGATGTAGTACCTGTGTATGTGGCCCCCCTCACATCCTCACATACTTTGCAAGAAGCCCCTGCCATCTCAGTTACAACAGAGGATCTGCAAATACTCAGTGGACCTGTAGGTCGAGATGATGAGTCTTGTATTCGCATAGAAATACTTGAAAATCCTGGTGGGTCATCAGAAAAAGAAAGGTATAATCTGATAGATGTTTTAGAAAGAATGACTCATGAAAGATGAGGAATGCATTTAATTTGGTGAATCTGGAAGCAAAGATATGAGTTAGGAACCTATTAAAATAGTCTAGATGGGGAAAAGGCTTCAACTTTATTGCAAAGGATTTTATGGGGGTCACAAAATCAGGTTAGAAATGAAACTGAGCTCTTTGGGGAAAGATGCTTTTTAAGTTCACAATAAAGACTTCATAATGATTAACTATAAACTCGTCACTTCTAAAGAAGTCATATTCCATTCAGTTCAGTTGCTCCATTTATGAGCAACTGGTGCTGCTGGAGGCAATGTGTTTAGGATGCACTTCATCCACACCAATGAGAATCCTTGCCTTATGTGGACCTGCTGCCATGAGGATCTTCTATTCCACTGGAGTCTGATGTCCATAATCTGAATTGTCACATACTTCCCCATAGCGAATTCCCATCACAATAAACTCCATTAGGGTAGGTGTAATGGTTAATTTTATTCATCAACTTGACTGGGCTATGGAGTGCCCAGATTAAACATTATTTCTAGGTGTGCCTATGAAGATATTTCAGAATGAGAATAGCATTTGAGTCAGTGTACTTAGTGAAGTTCACTGCTCTTTCTACTATGGGTGGACCTCATCCAATCTTTTGAGGGCTTGAACAGAACAAAAGGTGGAGGAAGAAGCAATTTGCCTCACCCTCCTTTATTCTGCTTTACTGTTTGATCTATGATATTCCATCTCATCTTCTTCCACCCTTGGACTTGGATTTATACCATAAACTCCTCTTGTTCTCAGGCCTTTGGACTCAAACTGAATTATACCACTGGCTTTCCTGGGTCTCTAGCTTGCAAATGGCAGATTATGGAATTTCTCAGCCTCCATAATCATAAGAGCCAATTTCTCTTAATAAATTTATTTGTTTATATATCTATATCTATGATCTCCCAGCAGGCAAGGAGTCCAACTCATCACTCTCCAGATTTTAGTACATATCACTTGGTATATAGAGGGCATTCAATAGTATTTTGAAAGATTGAATAAGCAAGCAAAGAAACCTGTGAACTTAGAAGTGACTGCCATCATTCATCCAATATTTATTAATTATTAAATGCATACTTTTACTTTCTGACCAGAACTGTTCCAGACACTGGGATTTGAGTGTGAAAAAGACAAGGTTTCTGTTTTTAGAAGTTTTAGAGCCTAGTTTGTGGAGGAGACCACCAAAGAGATAAAGTAAATATAATGGACACATTCTTCAGAAGGGTGTTACTGGTGCATATAAAACAAATGCCTATCTCAGACAAGGGAGAGGAATGTTGGCTTCCAGAGTGAGATTATATTTAAGATGAGGCTAAGGGTAAATTGTAATTATTCAAGGGATAATGATGAGAGATGAAACTAGACAAAAGCCAGACCAGGAAGGGTTTCTATACCAAGGGGTTTGGGGTTGATGTTGGGTGAATCAACAGTGATGAATCTTTAAAGAGGCTCTCTCTAATTAAGATAAAATTCAGATAAGAGTGCGATTGCAGACAAGGACACAAAAGAAAAAAGAGAGTTTCTACTGCAGACTGTGGCACTACAATACTGACCATGGGACGTCCACTGTTGCATTTGCTGTGTACATTACACAATAAAATAATTATTGTGGGTGGTTAGTTTCTGTCATTGTATTAATACTTTTGTGGAATTAAGCTTTTCTGGGCTCACCTGGTAAATTAGTCAACCCTCTTAATACTCTTTTGATGGGCAAATATGTTCAGAGTTCTAATTATCACCTTAAAAAGGACTTTAGAAGTACCACCTAATTGTCATTTAGATGTTGTTTCCATGTATACTGTTTAAAAAGAAATATGCAAATGAGCATGACTTTTTTTGTGAAAGATATCATCAAAATGTAGTTACCTAAAGAGAAATGTGTACCAAATTTACAGAAATTAAATTCAAAAGCAATGAAATTATTTAAGAAAGAAAGAACCAGTTTGAGTCAAAAAGGAATATTCTATTGATTTTCATAATAATTTTATTTTACATTAACTTGAAAGTTTATGCCTTACACAGAATGGCTTAATATTTTCATGGAGGTTTCATTTACTAAATCATAGATATAACTGTAGGACGTCTGTATAGATCTAATCCATCCTGGTTTCAACAAATATTTTTTGAGCACACATTATGTGAAAATTGCTGTATTGCATGCAAGGGAAATGCACAGAAGTACTGGTGAAAATTGGCTCCTGCCCTCAAGGAGAATTGAAGTTAGTGAGGGAGATATATATGAAATGATAACTAATAACACAATCTTTGTAATAACAGAGTAGGAGATGAATTAGTGGTAAGATAATCAAAATTATTGTAGTTCCAAGGAACAGGCAATTAAATTTAGTTCGAAGTGGAATGTTAACTGAGTTCTAAATGTTGGATCCACTTTTAATAGACAGATAAAAGAAGGGAGCAGGCCATCTGGCTTTTTACTTCAGCATGCTATTGAAACCATAGTCTAAAACAGTTCCAATAACCTCCTAATTGCTATCTCTAATAGTCTTTACTTGGCTTTCAGTTCATATCCTCTTTGCAGCATTTGACTTTGAAATTTTCCCCCTCCCTGGTCCCTGCATTATCAGTTTCCTGAGTGTCAACGCCATTTCTTTGGTTGGATTTTCTTCCCTCTATAGTGTGTGTCAGGAACATTATGTGCAGGGGACTATATATCAGGCCTTATTCATACTTCATATCACCTCCTGTGGCTCAGGTTCACCTCTCAGACAGACAGAGGTGGTAAAAGTGAGGAACTGATGTGCAGTTTGCAAGGGACAGGGTAAGGCTCTTCCCTCTTGGCTTCAGGAAGATGGAATAGATCAGCAATCTTCAACCTGGCCACTCAGGGAATGGCTTGAATATGAATATGCTTCTTCCTCGTTCCCTGGACTCCTTAAGACTCTGATTTCGTAAAGTTCGGTTCAAAGCACCACTGTGAAGCTGGTACATAGCTAGCATTGAGAAAAGTTAGGCTAAAATTCTGGGGATCTAGTCTAGTACAAGTATTTCATGCTGCAAGCCACTACATCTAAGCTGGAGAAATGAATAAAGAGGTAGAAGAGAGAGCGACATTGCTGTGTATATAATTTGTGCATAAGCAACTAATTGTTCTGCGATTATGTTCCTTTAGTCCGTTTGCCTGTTCATGGAATGTTACACTCTTCACACCCATGAGTTGTTGTTATGCTTTTAAAATAGGGTATGATTGTGCTGCTGTTTCTGCATTTGAACCCTTAGTGAGCACTGACCTTTCCAATCTCTGAGTGATTAAAGCTCTTATTAATTTCCTGTGGGGCTGCCAACACTCTAAGGCAGCAGAGTAGTGGGGGTTCATTACCATGTAGGGCTCTAATTAGCCAGCAAAGATCCGTCTCTATCCTTATGTCTGCTATCTAACAAAGCTATAAATATAGACATGTAAGAAAAAACACATGGAGCCATAACCAAAAGAAAAAAGTGTTGACATGGCCAGGGCAGATCTTTAAACAATAACAACCACTCTCCTGGGACCTAATCAGGCTCTTCTGGAAAACTGCATCTGGATGGGGTGGCACAGTATGGGAGAAAATCTGAGGGGGTCTAGAGCAGCCCTGGAAATAATTATTGATTGGGTTATATTGTTAAATCCCTTTTGCACCTGCGATTCTATGAAATGCAATTCTAAGAAAAGGTGAAAAGGATTGCAGTCCCTTGATGTCAAAAGAGAAGAAAGAGGGATTTAATAATAATCGTTATGCCTGGCCAGAATTTTAATAGAGAGAATAATGACCACATTCTCCGTTTCCCAACCTAGGGAAGACATGAGTTCAAATTGCAGTTGGGAGCAGTTTGATTGGTTAATTAATACTTGGGGAGCCCTTACAGGATACTAAACCCTTTGCAAGGACCTGGTACGTAGTTATGCACAACTCTTGGGGGGGACCTAAAAATGTGCCAGATGTTGCACATAAAACCCTCTGACACTGACAGTGAACTGATCAGTTTAGGTTTCAGGAAGCACTCTGAAAATTGTTAAACACTGGAATGAATGCCCAAGAAGCGAACTCATTATCCTCCCGGCATCCCTGAAGATTTTTATAAACAGGAAAGAAATTCATTAAACTGAGGTCAAGGAGCTGGCCTGACTTGAGGTTGGCTCTATAAAGACTCAGCCCTTAGGATGAGCAAGAGAAAACCCTCTTCCTTCCTCCACCCCCGGTGCTGTGCATTTGAGGTACCAAAAACAGACATTTTGAAGGTTCAGCCACCAGATTCTATTCATTTGCAGCATCACTCTTTGGTATTTTCTTCTGACCCAAGTCTAGTTGCTTGGGAATCTCCATCACTAGAGC
>CAUYRT010007003.1:0-23258 GCA_963574885.1 Lepilemur ruficaudatus
GGAGGACGCCCCCTGAGCCGGCCACAGCAGCTGGAGTCCCTCCCACCGTCCCCGTGCAACCCCGCAGCTGGTCGCCCCCTGCTCTCTCCCAGAGTCGGACCCCAGCCCCGCTGCCTCCTCAGAGTCCCCCTGCACCGGACCACCCACTCCCGCGCCCCTTCCCCTACAGCCGGAGCCCCTCGCTCGCCCCCCACGCCGCACCCCTGCACCCCCCTTCCCCGCGCCGCGGACCGCGACCCCTCTCGCGCCCACCGCCTGCCCGGGGCCCACAGCCACTTCAGGGTCCCGCCTGAGCAAAGCGGCCGCCTGCTCACTTTCTCTGACTCTGCGCACGCTGCGTGGCCCGCGGGGACAGGGACCAGCTGCCTCGGAAGCCGCCCCCAAGCTCTGCGGCAGGGGGTGCAAGGACGGGCCTCTGCTGCTGTGTGCTGCGCAGTCGGGGGTCTGGGGGCCTGTGTGCTGAGGCCTCGTGGGCTTCCTGCTTCCCCAGAAGCCAGGGTAGATGAGGGAGAAAGATCTAGGAGTCTCCGTGGGAGGCAAATGGCTAGACTGGGGAGGGGGGGTCATCATCAGTGTCACCGTGGCAACGGGACCTGCGTCGTCGTCATTGTTGTAAGGGCTGGATGTGGGGAGGCCTGGAGCCTCCAGGAGCAACAGGCATACCCATTGGCCTTCCAGCAACAGAATGGCCTCCATCCAGTAATTGGGCAAACTGGTGGGGCTGAGACTGAAAGTCAGGGGCAGGGGAAACTGAAACCAGGTCCCCAGTGCTGCTCTGTGCGCACAGCCTTCCCGCATCACGCCTGGAATCCCCACGACAGACACAGGCTGGCTGTGTTCCTCTGTGCAGCTCCTGACACTGTGAAGCCATTGCTGGGAACGTGTGTGGGCTTTGAGTCACACGAATGCAGGTCACCTAACAGCTGAGTGGCCTGTGCATGTCGCTGAACAAGCATGCTCGAATCTGTAAGTTGGCAATAAGAACACTCTTCTTGCAGGGTAGTCATAGACCTTTGACTTCCACTGGGCACACAGTAAGCCATCAACAGATGACAGCATACCACTGGAATGAAGGGGTGGTGAGGTGTGGGCACTGGGAGCTGGCATTGCAGCTCAGTGGTCCCAAGTCTGAGCCCTGAGGAAAAAAGCCATGTGCAACATTGGAACTGCTTTCCCAAGGAGCACAAGGATTGGTGAAGGTGACAGTGTGACTTTCTGTTTCTACGGGCTTTGGTCAAGAGAGGCCTTTGGGGAACTCAGCCAATCTCTGACATGCCTAGGAGGGGCTGTCCATCTGGTCAGCAGCTTTGGGAGTCTTTCAAGAGTGGACATTTGGTGCATCCTTGAGCACTGCTGCACAGGCACCACTGAGAGTAGCAGTGGCAAGGAGCTGCCCTCACCTCACTTCCTGGTCACAGACCTGAATGGTAAGGGTAGGAGCAGCAGAGGCAGACCACATCTCATGCTCCCTGCAAAGCGTAGGTGAGGGCCGTGTTCAGGAACTCTTGTGGTAGATTGATTTTTAAATTGTCTCTAATTCTCCACCGCTCCCTGTATCAACACCCTTGTAATATGGCTTCATCACAAAGTAGAGTCTATTTCCCCACCTCTGGAATCTAAGCTGGTCTAGAGACTTGCTTTGGAAAATAGAATGTGAGAGAACTGATGGGGTGACAATTACTGTTGATCATGTGCCACGTTTGCCTGTCACTTCACATGTTTGGGATTTTTTTATTGCATACCAGGCACTGTAGTTTCCCTGAGGTCTATAACTTCAATCTAATCACGATTTGAGATGGACCATGGCTTGGATACAGCTTTACTTTGTATTAGTTTAATTAGTATGAGGTTCCAAATGCCTTGAAGGTAGGATTTGTGTTATAGTCTGCTTTCTCCAGTTGCTAAAGTCGAGCAGGCCTTTGGGGTCTAAATACAAGACTGACTCTCTCTCTCTTTGTCTCTCTGTCTCTCTCTTTCTCTCTCTTTCTCTCTCTCATCCTCCCCACCCCCCCACACACACATCCAGTCTACACTTCTGTCTCCCGCTGGAAGAATCCATATGTGGTGAGAACTAGCTATGCCTTTGGGCTCCTATAGATTCCAATCTGTCTATCCAGGCCACAGAGTCACTGACAGTCCTTATCCAAGCAGTTTTTTCACCTATGACTGGCCTAATCCTCTGCTTTCTGAGCCCATTCTTGCCAGGGAGGAACTGGCCATTTGTATGTGTTTGCCTGTCTCTGGAATTTAGTTACTTTAGACTTCATCACATACAGAACTCTCAAATGTCCTTTAAAAGTATGAGTTTTTTGACCATCTGATTTTTTGTCATTGTTACAGTGAGATTAATGGTCTGTCATGACCTACATCCTAACCAGAAGTCAGAACAAGCCTACTCCAGACCCATGAAGAAAGTCCTTCTTGCTCTTGAGACACTTTATATGATAATCTCTTTGAACACTAGAGACTACTTAAGGTGATAGAGGTTTTAATACATGTGACTTTTTGACATGAGAGGGAAAGTGACTCTAATGGTTTTATCATTTCCCTGAGGCCCATTCCTGTAGATCTAGAGATATTGATAATGGGGGCTTGCTTTTGCTCCCTGGCTATGCAAGTAACAAGTAGACACAATTAAGTACCAGATTTGTCAATGGGAAAAAAATATGTAGACCTGGTCCACCGGATATTTGTATGAGATTCATACGGGGTTATCACCTATTTGAGTGGTGAAAGTCCTCCTTCTCTCACCCATCCCAACCCCTCTATTAACAATTAAAATCTGATTTTTTTTGGTAGAGTGCTGGAACAATAGAATATTGTGCAGCCAGACTGGGGAACCTGATGTTGGTTCACTAGACAAAGTGCAATTGAGTGTTCAATAACAAATGACTACTTTCTCTTAGGACACCAAGGAATTTTGTATCCATATTTATTATCCTAATTGTTCACACTATATATCATTCTTTCCTGGAGGTACCACATGATCATAGACCAGCAGAACTGAACATATTTATGCTCACAAAAACATTTTGGGTTCTGTCCTGGGATTATTTGTGGAAATATGCTATTACAGCTTACATGGTGGCACCTGGGAAAAAGCAACAAAAGCAGCTGATAGAAATAAGGGACACAGCGGATAGCGATATGATAACAGAAGTGAGTAGATGGTAGAAACTCGGTGTAGTGGTATGGATGCTCACCGATTGTACACGGAAAATAACACATACAGGCTCTTAAGAACGGGGACTTCACCACACCAGCGCCCAGGAGGAAATGCCCCATGGCTCTCCCTCAGCGAGAGGGGAAGTGGGGGGTGGCAGCTCATGTGGCTACTGATGTTGCACCTGTTGAGATCCCTGGTAAAAGTGCAGCTCCTCCCAGGATGAGCACGGCAGAGCCATTCCTCCAGACTCCAGGCAGTCCAAAGGATATCTGTTATCAGCCCCCACTGGCTGCTGCCACCAGCACATGCAGTGCCCTGCCACCTGGAGGGCAGAACTGTGACCCTTTCCTCCCCTTTCTTGATACTGTTTTTAGATGCACAAATTTTTCATTTTTATGCAGTCCACATTATTTTTTTCCCATTGGTTGCTTGTGCTTTTAGTGTCATATCTAAGAAACCATTGCCTAATCCAAGATCATGAAGATCAACATCTGTGTTTTCTTCTAAGAGTGTTATAGTTTCAGCTCTTGCATTTAGGTGTTTGATACAATTTTGAGTTTTTATAGGGTGTGAGGAGGGAGTCCAACTTCATTATTTTACATGTGGATACTCAGTTGTCTTAGCACCATTTGTTGAAAAGATGATTTTTTTCCTCATGGAGTGGTCTTGGTGCCCTTATCAAAAAAAATCAGTTGACCATAAATTATGGGCTTAGGGTTTATTTATGGGCTCTAAATTCTAATCCATTGATCTATAAGTCTACCCTTATGCCAATACCAGAAACTCTTGATTACTGTAGTAATCAAGAAAGTTTAGAAATTTAGAAATCAAGAAGTCTAAGTCCTCTAATTTTGTTATTTTTTCTCAAGATTGTTTGAGCTATTTGAGGTCCCATAGAATTGCAATTCCATGTAAACTTTACAATTGGCTTTTCCATATCTGAAAAAAAAATTCATTAGAATTTGGATAGGGAATGCATTAAATCTGTAGATCAACTTGGGGAGTAGTGCCATTTTAACAATATTAAGTCTTCTAACCAATGAGCACAGAATTTATTTCCATTTATTTAGGTCTTCTTTAATTTATTTCAACAATGTTTTATAGGTCTCAAGTGTTTTTCTTATACTTCTCTTACTAAAGTTGTTCCTAATCATTTTATACTTTTTGATGCTATTGCAAATGAAGTTGGTTTCTTTTTTCTTTCTTTTTTTTTTTTTTTGAGACAGAGTCTCACTGTGTTGCCCAGGCTAGAGTGAGTGCCGTGGCGTCAGCCTAGCTCACAGCAACCTCAAACTCCTGGGCTTAAGCGATCCTTCTGCCTCAGCCTCCCGAGTAGCTGGGACTACAGGCATGCGCCACCATGCCTGGCTAATTTTTTCTATATATATTTTTAGTTGGCCAATTAATTTGTTTCTGTTTTTAGTAGAGACGGGGTCTCGCTCTTGGTCAGGCTGGTTTTGAACTCCTGACCTTGAGCGATCTACCCGCCTTGGCCTCCCAGAGTGCTAGGATTACAGGCGTGAGCCACCGCGCCCGGCTGAAGTTGGTTTCTTAAGTTCATTTTCAGATTGTTCATTGCTGGTGTATAGAAATACAACTGATTTTTGAATATTGCTCATGTATTGGGCAATTTTGCTGAACTCACTGTTTAGCTCTAATAATTTTTTGTGTATTCTCAGTATAAGATTATGTCATCTGCAAGTAGAGATATTAATAGTTTTATTTCTTCTTTTCCTTTCCTTTGCCTTTTATTTCATTCTCTTGGCTAATTTCCCTGGCTAGAATCTCCTGAATAATGTTGACTAGAAGTGGTGAGAGCAGACATCCTTGTCTTGTTCCAGACATAAAGATAGAGCTTTCAGTTTTTAACTGTTAAGCATGAAGCAGGCTATGGCTTTTTCCTAGATGTCCCATATCACATTGAGGAAATTTCCTTCTACTCCCAATGTTTTTACTGATTTTTATCATGACATGATATTGGACATTTACAAATAATTTTTCTGCATTTATTGAGATAATCACGAGGGTTATTTCCTTTATTCTATTAATATGGTGGGTTACAGTGATCAATTCTTATATGTTGAACCAACCTTGCATTCGTAAGATAAATCCCAGTTGGTCATGGTGTATTATGCTTTTTATATTCTGCTAGATTTAATTAACTAGTATTTTCTTGAAGATATTTTTATTTATAAGAGAAATTGGTCTTTTTTCATAATTCTAGAGTAAAGAGGTGTCCCATGGAAGAAGAGGACCCTAGCCCCCAGTGAATAAGCTGGCCTTTAGACAATCTAAAGTATCTGTTTAAGAAAAAAGGAAAAAGGAAAATGTTGATGTTTTTGCTAACCTTTCTTTGGTTATTTGTTCTGTCTATAGGATGGAGAGACAACTCCTTAGTGAGAATTTCCCCAGACCATCACTTCTTCTGCTGATCTGTCTCACTGCTGGGTTTGTCATCCTAAACCTTGTTTGGTGCAAGTATTCCTGTATATGATTTCTGAATTTGCAGAAGCCAGTTTCTTGGATCACCTACAGGATACAACTAATAGCCCCATGCTCAGAGGTCCCATGTTCCTTTATTGCTCAGCCCTGTATCAGACATTATGTACAAGGTGACAATAGGGACCCACAGTCTTACTGGTTTCTTAGATGCCAAGCAGGGTAAAATTTCTCTTATCGGGTATCCTCCTCCATTTTGCCTTATCAATCCTTATGGTTGTAGTTGTTGCTTATGCCCTTTTCACCTGGTAATCTGTTGCATTTTTTACTTTTTAAAATCTGTTAAGTATAAACCTTTCATCTAAAACATCACCCCAATTCAGCAGGAATTAGCTTTATGACTATGTCACCCCTCCTCCCACAGATATGAAAGGGCAAAATTGATGGCGGGAATATGTAACAGAGTGCTCACCTCTCCTCCCATAGATATGAAAGGGATATATTGAGAGTGGGGAATATGCAACAGAGGGAATGGCCTGAAAAGGGGTAAAATGTTTTACAAGTTATCTTTTTAACCCCCCCTTCACTCTTTTTGGAATTAAAACCTGAATCCCTGCCTGAGGCCGGTAATCAGAAGGGCAAGGGAATGTTCTTTGTACCACAGGAGATGGCTTAATGGAATCGTCCAGGCAGAGGTCATGAGATTGTCTTTGCAGGAGATGAGGTCGATCACGATCATCAACTATAGTTAAACAGCAATAGCCCTAAGCTGAAAACTCCCTTTAAAAGCTCTGTATTTCTGCTTATAGGGAGGATGTTGGTACTTTAAGACAAGAGTCTGCCGGCCTTCTCATTTGCTGGCAAATCAGTAAACTTTTCTTTCCTTTTCATCAAACCATTTGTCCTCATTCTTCTGTTGCAGCCTCGCAGACAAGTGCCGAGCTTTTGGTAACAATTGCTCTCAATGTCTCTTTCCTCAGTTTTTCCATTTAAGATTTTTTTGTTGGTCTATTATCTGCCCCAGTTGTTATCAATTGCCTCAGGCATCTATGATGTTTAAACACATGTGAATAAATATTTTTGACAAACACTGCCATAGAAAGGCTTTTATCACTGGGTGGGTCAAAAAAGTCAGATCAAAAATGACAGTCCTTTTGACTGAAGTCTTCCAGAGAACCAGAAGACAGGTCAGATAATTTCAATTCCTCTGTCACCCAGCAATGAAAGTTGCTACATTTCAAGGCATCTTCTGAGGTGCAGTGTGTGGGGTGGGACTAAAGGAATTTAAAACACAACAAAGCTCACTGCTCCCATCAAGATTCAGACATTTTTCTTGAATAAATGTGCCCTGCATTGCTATAAGTTTTTGGTTAATTTCCACAGTTCTGAAAAAGTTAATTCTGATCATTTTTGACAGTTTTCTCATTGCTAAAATGGCTAGGTAAATTCTAGAGGTCCTTACTTGACCACTTTCTGTTTCTGCCGGCAGCCAACATCATGGAAATGGATCCTTTCCTGCAGCAGCTTTCCAGAGTCCATTTTCCAGCTCTCTAAATATTGAGAGTGAGGCTGCTGGACTTGGGTTTTCTTATTCTTGGTTTGTAGCTGTCTCCATTCACACACTTCTCTGCTGTTGAAACACAGTTGCTTCTTCTTGTTTCTAGCTTCCTGACACCAGGGTAATAACTATAGGAGTATGTTCTTGAACTCACGGTTCCGGTGTCAGCTCCCGTTAGTGATTCATTTTTTCCACTGTTTTTATTGCAGTAAAATTCACATAAGATAAAACTTACCATCTAAACCATTTTTAAGTGTATAGTTCAGTGGTATTAAATACATTCATAATGTTGTGCAACCATCCCTACCATCCATCTCCAGAACTTCTTTCATCTTATAAAACTAAACTTTATACCCATTAAATAATAACTCCCCATTTCTCCCTCAACATGGCTCCTGGCAACCACCATTCTACTTTGTGTCTCTATGATTTTGACTACTCTAAGTACCTCTTTTTTTTTGTTTTGTTTTGTTTTTTTGAGACAGAGTCTCACTCTGTCACCCAGGTTAGAGTGCCGTGGCATCAGCCTGGTTCACAGCAACCTCAAACTCCTGGGCTCAAGCAATCCTCCTGCCTCAGCCTCCTGAGTAGCTGGGACTACAGGCATGCGCCACCATGCCTGGCTAATTTTTTCTATATATTTTTAGTTGGCCAATTAATTTCTTTCTATTTTTAGTAGAGACGGGGTCTCACTGTTGATCAGGCTGGTTTCGAACTCCTGACCTCGAGCGATCCTCCTGCCTCGGCCTCCCAGAGTGCCAGGATTACAGGCGTGAGCCACCGCCGAGATGAAAATACTTTAACAACAGAATACAGCAGAAATGATGCTGTATCCATTCTAGAATCAAAGCTTTAAGAGGCCTGGTAGCTTCTACTTTCTCTCTTGGAAGCCAGCTGCCATGTAAGAAGTGCAATCACCCTAAGCCCAATATGCTCTGATACTTTCAAGCCACCTGAAAAGACCCCAAAGAATTAGACACGATGCAGAGAAACAGGCCAGTGAGCTCCAAGACACCAGACATGTGAGTGAAGAAGCCATCTTGGAAGTGGACTCTCTGCCCTCCAACTCCAAATCCCAACCCCTTTCTGCCTCAGCCAAGAACAGGTGGAGCAGAAAGGAGATGTCCAGCTAAGTCCCATCTGAATTCCCGACCCATTAAACCATGATCAAAATAAATGGGTTCTTTTAAACCTCTAAGTTTTAGGGTGCTTTGTTAAAACAAACAGATAGACTAAGAGATGACTCATTTTGCATGATTGAAAGCTCAGCTTTAAAATAACTTTTAAAATGAGGAAAAATTCCACACAAATTGGATTTTCCTCTCTGTATACTAGTAAATGAATACCAGAAAAATTATTGCCCTGTTAGCTAAACTTGACTTTACTTTTCCTTGTCTGGTCTAATCTAATAAATGAAGACATTAGATGTTAGCCCTGCTACAGGCCAGTTTTTACCATGGCAAATCTAAAACATATACAAAAGAAGATGCTCTGCCACAGGGCCAGTTGACAGTAGCACTGCAGAGAAAAGCAGCACACAAAGGTGTCGACCTCCCCTCTGTACTAGGAAGGACAAAGGTTGATCACTGAAGACAATTTTAGACCCTTATTAGCCCAAAGAAGGCACCAGAGGAATCTACACAATAAACTTTTCAACCACCTTTTAATCTGCCATTTATTTGATCTCCCACAAGTTGCCACTCCTAGAAACTGAAAGTGCTTTTCCTCTGTCTTGTCATTGCTCTAAAAATTTACTCTTCTTTGTTGAAGATACTATATAAGCTGGAATTCAAAGCCACCTCTTTGAAAATTACTCATTTCCTGGGTATCTCCCATGTTCTTGTGAAATACACATGTTAATAAACTTCCGTTTATTGTTCTCCTGTTAGTCTGTCTTTTGTTACAGGGGTCCATGACAGCTAAGAACTATGGAGATTAGAGAGAAAATGATTTGGCACCCTCCCCACAATTACATCAAGATTAAGGCTGTTAAATGAAAAACACCAGGAACAACATCAATGATCAAATGACAGAATGGAAAAAGATCTGTGCAATGTCTAAAACCCACAAGAAACAAATACGCAATATTTTCAAGGAACTACTAAAAATGAATTAGAAAAAGGCAGCAAGCTCAATCAATTAGTAGGCCAATGGTATGTAGGTAATTCAAAGAAATTGAAAGCCAAAGGGCCAATAAATAATATGAAGAGATGTACAAACCCATTAGTAATCAGGGAAATGCAAATCAGCACAACAGTGCTCTATGGCTTGACAATTAATAGCTGGCAGCGATAAGAAAGCTGGATAATACCAAGGGAAGACAGGATATAGAGACTCAGGAATTCTTAAGCACCGGCGGTGACCTGGTGAACCCATTCTCTATGGCCATCCAGCAGAATTTTGTCAAATTATACAATTTAGTCAACTTATATAAGACTACTCAACATTTATAACATGCACACTATTTGACCCATATCTTCTTCTTTAGGAAAAATCTAATGGGCAGACAAAAAACTTAACATGTGTTAGAAGTTGTTGCTTAAGAATAGTTACTATATCATCATGTATAACAAAAAATTGGTAAAAACTTAAACATCCATCAACAGGCATCTGCTAATTATAAAGTACTCTTAAGCAAAAAAAATTTTATTCAGCTTGAATACAAAAACACAGTTTAGGAGATAAGAAAGCAATTTGACCACATCAGATTCTCACATTTTAGTTATGGTATAGTTCTCTATAGCAGCAGTTGTCAAATATTTTCTGTAAAGGGACAGAAAATAAATATTTTACGCTTTGTGGGCCATATGGTCTCCATCACAACTACTAAACTCTGCTGTTGTAGCATGAAAGTAACTATAGACAATATGTAAATAAAAAGTATAGCTGTTCCAATAAAACTTTATTTTATTTACAAAAACAGGCAGCAGGCTGGGTTTGGCACACAGCTATAATTTGCAAACCTCTACTCTATGGAATGAGGACATTTTTATAAAATCCCGGTTCTGCAATTAGCTACGTGCTTTGGGGCAACTTATTTCTTCTATCCTATTTCATCTCATTGTTATGAGAATTAAATACCATATATGAATACAAATCAACTGCTAAATGATATAAAAATATAGGTTGCTTTTACTATTTCCAAGCGTTTCTCTTATTATTACATTTATTATACTCCAGTCTTATGACCTGCCTCTGAAGGTGGGTACTTGATATCCTTTTATTCGTCTGAGAAGCTTGTTAAACATTCAGCAATCATTCCATCCAGTGCTGATCTTTGTTCACAGTTTTATAACCATGAACTTTATCAAAGTCTATTTAAAAGTCTTTCTGTTTGGATTATTCCTGGAATATTCCCATTTTTATAATTTGTAGAGCTTTTTTTATATAGTGACAGTTTCATGAGTGTATGACCTGTGCAGTTACACAGGGTCCCTGTGTTTAGAAAAGCCCCATTCTTGGTTTAATGTTCTGTTGTTGCTATTTGAAATTCTTAATTTTTGAACAAAGGACCCTGCATTGTCACCATTTAGCCAGTCCTGCTCTTATTTACCAGGAAGAAAAATTAACTTTACATTTTATGTTTATAATACTGTCAAGCCACACAAAATGTTTGATAGTAAGAAAACTTAAATGACCTTTATTCCTATGTATAATTCTTATGAGTCTGGTTTGCTTGAAGAAAATTAAAAGGAGGGAAGCTCTTTAAGTTATGTAAGGTTTGAGGACTCCCCTGAAATTGGCAGATATAAAACAGCAGTCACAGATATCCAGATATAAATATTAAAGGGTATTTTTGTCCTCTTACTGGAAATATAAAAATACTTGATTCATAAAGGTAATAATAACAAATATTTTAAGTGTCATGAAAGTATTAAGAATTTAAAACCAAGTCATAATTACATAATATTTGCATAGTTATAAATAATTTAGATATTTTGTGGTCAAAATGTAAATATATACTCCCAAAGTACTAAATTAAACACTTCCTAGGAATTCATCCTGCTATTCACATAGAAGGCAAGAGTGTGCTGGTTTGAAGGCTTCAGTGCTCTACTGATACTATCTGGCACACAGGAGGATCAGTTAACTGCATTGTCCTAGTGTGAACAATGATTGCCTCTATCATAGAGGAAGGCGGAATGTTACTGATGAGGCACAGGCATTGGCTAAGAGCAGCAGCAAGGTCTCAGTGGTCTGCTTTTGATTTCTAAATCACACTGACCAGTTTAGAGCACCCTACAATTAGATTTTCCAAAGTAAGCAGACAACTGCATTGCTTAAAAACGCAGGGAGGAGAGGCTGCTGTGTGTGTCTTATTTACAGTGGGGATAAAACACTCTTGTTTTGAAGAAAACATATTTAAATACAATGAACCAATCCACCTTTTTGTAACTAAGTAGCTTACAAGTCAAAGATAGCCAAAACAATGTTTCAATAGTGTTTTACTTAATAACAAAAGTTGTTTAAGTCACATATCTATAGTCAGATATGCCAATATTTACTGCTGATGTAGCCCCAAAAATGTTATCCCAACATACACCCCTGCCTATTTATGTCCCAAAGAAAAGAATGCTCTAACCTAATTATAGACATTGTACACACATATATACATATGTATAAATGTACATATATATGCATATAAATATACCCACTACATAAAACATATATACATATGTATACACACACAGTAGCCGTGAATATTTTTATGTTTCCTATATTACTTAAAAAGCATTGCTCAGTCATGGCTGCTTTCTTCATAATTTTATTGTGCCACTATTTGCCATATGCATACCTGCTACGGTTTGAATGTTTGTCCCTTCCAAAACTCATGTTGATACTTAATCCCCAATGTAACAGTATTAAGAGGTGGGACCTTTAAGAAGTGATTAAGTCATTAAGAGGGATTAATGCCTCTCTCACAGGACTGACTTAATTCTAGCAGAGGTGAGTTCTCACTCTTGAAGTATTAGATTAATTAATGTGAGAGCAGGTTGTTACAAAATGAGGCCACCCATTGTGTTTTGCCTCTTTCACACATGCTAGTGTGCCCTTTCACTTTTCTACCATATTATGATGCAGGATGAAAGCCCATGCCAGAAGCTGCCAGCATGCCCTTGGACTTCCCAGCCTCCAGTACTGTAAGAAATAAATTTCTTTTTTTATAAATTACTCAATCTTAGGTATTCAGTTATAGCAGCAGAAAACAGACTAAGACAATATCCAAGTAACATTTCTAAAGCTTATGTGGGTATTTCCCTTTTTCCGATTCCAGAATTTTTACCACATACCTTAAAGATGTTAACTCTTTGTGACATCACAAATAATGTCCACTTAAACGATTAAAAGCCTTTAGTTGACACAGGGCAAGGAGGAAGGACTACAAGCAAATGAATTTGCTTGTAATTTGTAATTTGCTTGTAATTACTGATTGTAAGCAATAGTAAATATTTAAATCTTTTAAAAATATCAGAGCATTTAGGTCTTGAGACAGATTCATCCCATCATTTATTTTAGAAATTCAAGTTTTCCTGTATCCATGACAGGCTATTCTGACTATAGGACTTTTAACTTTCAGGCAAAAAGCTGGCAAGAATGAACATCTTTCATCTGAGTCATTGTGGAGAGACTCTCTTTTCTGAAAATTCATTTTTATCTGGCCTTCTTTCATCTAAACTTTCCATTATCATCTATAGTTCATCATGCTCATTATAATAACATATACCTTCTGACTCTTCAATAAAAATAAATTTTATTTTATTCTTTTAGTGCTTACTATTTTATTAGGTTATAGGTTTTGAAAATTACTACTCCATGTATGATATACCAGAATTCCTCATAAAGTGGCACACATATGCTAATCATTCTAGATAATAAAGACACATTCTAATTCTATAAGAAACTACATAAGATAAATATTTATTTTCTTCATTTATGAACAAGAGTAAGTGACATAGGCTAATTTTTTGTTGCCTCTGGCTCAAAATTAGTTTTTGTGAATAGGGAGTTGATCTATGTAGAAGAGGAAAATATCTTTCCTTCTACCCATTTTAGGTTCATGGCCGGGGCCCCAAGAACAAATAGAAAAGAACACAAATTTATTTGACACAAACTTTATATGGCAAAGGAGCCTTTATAAGGAAATAAAGATCTCCCCAAAAGAGTTAAACCTGAGTTTTTTTTATAGTAGCTTTGTTGAAGAATGGAGAATTGTGGAGAAACATGATATGACAAAGGGAGGATGAACTAAATATAATAAATTGTGGGAAATTGAGCAAGCCTGTTTGTTCAGATTCTCATTCTCTGTGTCCCTATGTCCTCAGATACAAGGATGCTCCTTTCCTCTGGGTACAGGGAAAGCACCTCTCACATGAGGGTCGTACGCCCTGCTTCAGGGGAAGGTCAGAAAATCCTTCCTAGGTTTTATGACCTGCTTCAGGAGAGAAGGGTGAGGGAAAGTCAGAGAGACCTTCCTGCTTCTGCCATTTTCTCAAATTCCTTTAGCTTAAAATATTTAATATGCCAAGGTGCCATGTTTTGGGGTAGCATGTTCTGAGCCCCATCATCTATTTCTTGAAAAATATTTTTCAAACCCATTTTTAGTATAGAATCCATATGAAGAAAACTTTAAAACTCCACTTCAGGGCACACACACACACACACACACACACACAAATACCCCCAAAAAACTTGGAATCAACTTAAGGATGTATCTGTTTTTGTCAATGGAAAGAGTCAATATCTTAAAAATATCAATTATCCCTACTATCAGAAGTCAAAGCATTATAAAGTGACTGCAATGAAAACAGTTTGATTCTGGCACTTAATAGAAAGATAGATCAATACAACAAAATGGAATATAGAAATAGAGTCAAACAATTCAGGGATTTAGTAAATCATACGGGTAATATTTTGTATCAGTGGAGAGAATATGGATTATTCAATAAATGATATTAGAACAACAAACTACCTGTTTGGAGAAAAATAAAATTAACTTATTCTCACTCTCCGTAACAAAAATAAATTCAACATGTATTAAAGATTTACATTTAATAAAAATTAAAGCAAATATGCAGGAAAGTTGGAAGTTATCTTTTATAAAAATATAATCTTGAGTAGGAATTGTTTTTGTAGTTAAGACACAAAATCTGGATGCTGTAAGACATTAGCTCTCAACCTTGGCTGCACATTAGAATCACCTGAGGAATTTGCACAAAGTTTCCATCTCTGGACTCCACTCTAAACCAAATGAATCAGAACCTCTAGGGATGAGGCCCAAGTCTCTGTTTTTGTTTTGGTTTTTATTCATTTGTTTATTTGGGTTTTTTAACGCTCTCTGGGTGATTTTGATGCACAGTTCAGCTTCAGAACGATTGTCATAAAATAAAACCTTCAGATTATCTCTCATGTCATTCTGGAAACTACCTCAGATATTCTTTTCCAACAGTGGCCCAACTGCCATTTGTACTTTGTAGCTGCTACACCACACCCTTCTCTCTCAGGGGCTTCCTACCTTCTTGGCCCTCACCCAAAAATGAATGTTGAAAATCTTTTAAGGGTTCAGGTTGAGGTTGAGAAGTCCCAAGATCTGCAGTCAGCCAGCTGGAGACCCAGGAGAGCTGATGTGTAGTTCTAGTCTGAAACTAAAGGCCTGAGAACCAGGAGAGTTGGTGGTATAGCCCTAGTCTGAAAGCCAGCGGGCTAAAGACCCAAGAAGAGCCAATGTTTCAGTTTGAGTCCAAAGCTAGAATAGACCGATATCACCACTCAAAGTAGGAGGAGTTCCCTCTTACTCATAGGAAGATTAGCCCTTTCTTTTTTCTATTCAAGCTTTCAACTGACTGGATAAGGACCACCCACATTAGGGAGGACAATCTGTTTTACTCAGTGCACCAATTCAAATGTTAATCTCATCCAAAAATACCCTCAGAGACACACCTAGGATGATATTTGACCAAATAGCTTGGTACCTCATGGCCCAGTCAAGCTGACACACAAAATTAACCATCACAATACAATAATGGATGTACGAGTTTTTCTTACCAAGGAGTAACTCATCAGAATAAATGGTTGAATGCCACATTACTTTGTCTCACTCATAGTGAAATACTATAAATAACAAAACTGTTGGGTATTGTCATCGAAAGAGTCAGACGATACTTTCAGATAAAACATTTCTTTCTTTCACTTATCTAGGCCATCCTTTCCACAAGAGCTGAAAGTTAACTGACTTCTGAGATATTTTGCCTTGAGTAATAATTTAGAAATGTGCTCACTGGCCTACGAGGCACATCTACGCTTTAGGTTGGCCCCAGCAGGACTGTACTCATATGTGCACATGACGTTCCATCAACAATCAACCTGACACAAACCACAAAGCGCTCTTAATCAAAGAAGTAGTGATTCAGAGAGATAACACACTGGGCACTAACATTGCCTATGCTTTTGTAAATCAAATGTTACTTAAATTTTTTTAGAAGAATGTGTAGCTGACCTTGAATCTCACTGCGCATGCCACACACTACAGTTAAGTTATAAGTTTGGATATCACTGTCACTTTCACACTCAAGAGGCTATTGGTTTCCTTCTGGATCCTCCACTGGCAAGGAAGGTAGGCTGAGACCATACACTTAGGATACATTCTTTGGTATTTAAAAAAAGTTAAGGTGTCTGCTGTATGTACAGAAAACCCTCCTTTTCATGCATTTGTTCATTTACTCAAACTACATTTATTGAGCATATACTATTTGCCTAGACTCATGACGTGCTGATCTCTGAAGTAGGAGCCCTTTAGGCAGAGGAAACAGCAAGATCAGGAACCCAGATCACGTAGGACTTCCTAGTAGCCCATGAGTATTCAGAGTGAGATGAAAAATCATATTCAATTATCTTTTTACAAAAAAACCCCATACTTTATTTTAAAAGCAAAACAAAAGCATTGAGCTATTTTAAAAGAATAAATACTTAAAGAAAGCTTTATTAATAAATGAGCCAAGGAAACTTACAAATAGCTGCAATCTGTGGCAGACACATCCTAGGATGATTCCTAATGAGTCACACCCTTGTATAATCTCCTCCCCCCTTGAATATGGGTGAGGACTGTGACTTGCTTCTAGCCAGCTAAATATGGAAAATATGCTAAGATGTCACTCTCATGACTGCCTTATATAAGATTACCTTACCTTACATAAGATTCCATCTTAGCAGACTTGTAGAGAGACACTTTCCTGCTGGCCTTGAAGGAGCAGAAAGCCATGTTGGAAGCTGCCTACAGAGAGGGCCACGTGGTGGGGACTGTGGGAAGCCTCTAGAAACTGAAGGCAGTCTCCAGCTGACAACCAATAAGAAGCTGAGGGCCTCAGTCCTACAACCACAATGTCCTAAATTCTGTTAACAATATGTGAGCCTGGAGTAGGACCCCAAGCTCGAGATGAGATTGCAGCGCCAGCTGACACTTTGATAGCAACCTAGGGAGACTGAGCAGAGAACCCAGCTAGGTAATGCCTGGACTCCTGACTCACAGAAACTGGGAAATAATAAATGTGGGTTGTTTTAAGCCACTATGTTTGTGGTATTTTGTGATATAGCAATAAAAAACTAATATACAATCTAACCTGAGTTTTCTCCTTAAACTTGAATAAAATCCTTTTTTGAGGGGGGGTCAACTTTCCTGGATCCATTTCTCTCTTGGCGCTTGTTCATAGGTCACAAGAATATTGGCCAGTTCAGCATCAAAAACTCTCTTGGCTTCTCATAACCTTAAGTTTCTTGGTGAACATTCCTACCACCACAGAAATGTTTTCATCAGGGACATTGACCAGGAAACTGGGAGATTCAGTGTCTGGGTTCCAGGATTCTTTTATCAGAAAGGGTTTTTGTTTTTTTTTTCCACTTCCTACCTCATGTTTTCTGTTTTTACAGCTCTCTTGGTTTACTTAGAGGCAAATAATCTCTGAAATAACCTATGCTGATGCTAAGTAAAAAGGCCTGTGCTATTCATTTTCATTGAAGACTGGAGTTTATCTAATACATTGTTTGACACAGAACAGGCACACAATAGCCCCAGCATGAAGCACAGACTTTTCTAAGAGGTAAAACACTGAGATAAATCAGGTTGCCCATAAATCATGTGCAGAAGTGACAATCCAGCCAGGGGAGGAATTGTGGAGGATCAAGATAGTAATAATGGAATGGGACACGAGGGGATGTAGAGGACATTCCCAGTCCCCCAGAACTGGCTGGGGCATCATCAGTCTTCCAGCTGTCATGATTGTCCACTGCTAATAGGTCTTGGCTGCCCCCTTCCAAGATCATTTTTGGTCAAAAGAAATTGACTTACACTGGAGGTTTTACACACACATGTGCACATGCATGCACACACACGCACACACAAAAGGGAGGCAGCTCACAGCCAATGATTGTTGACTGACAAGGATATAAAAAATAATCAACCCTCTTGCCTCTATATGGGACCGCACTGTGGTACCATTCATGCGCCAGAGCTCACCATTGGATAGGCTGAGGCTAGTCCTCAGCTAGAACCACACTTACTTTTCTCCTACTTCTCTCACTTGCCTTCTCCCGAGAGCACTCCCTCAGGAAATCCCTTGCACAACAATCACCATCTTCCACGGAACCCAATATAAGACAGAGTTACTTCTTGGATGCTGGCAATGTTCTAATTTTTTTTCTTTTAACAGCTTTACAATATATAATTCACATAACATATAATTCATATATTTAAAGTGTATGATTCAGTATCTTTAGCATATTCATAGGTTTGTGAAACCATCATCACAATCTCACTTTAAAATATTTTCTTCCTCCTAAAAGAAACCTGGTCCTCATTAGCTGTCAGTTTCCATTCCTCACCCCTCCTCCCCAACTAGCTCTAAGCAACTGCTAATCTACTTTGTATCTCTATGGATTGCCTATTATGGACATTTGGTATAAATGGAATGATTTGTGATCTTTTGTGACTGGCTTCTTCCACTTAGCATAATGTTGCCGAGGTTCATCCATGTTGTAGCATGCGTCAGCACTACATTACTTTTTATTGCTAAATAATATTCTACTGTATGGATATGCCATATTTTATTTATCCATTCATCAGATGATAGACATTTGGATTATTTTCACTTTTTGATTATTACGAATGGTGCTATGACTATTCATGTACAAGTTTTTGTGTGGATATATGTTTTCATTTCTCTTGGGTATACACCTAGGAGTGGAATTACCTATGGTAACTTGTGTTAAATTTTTCTGAGGAACTGTCAAATTTTTTTCCAAAGTGGCTGCACCATTCTTTATTCCCACCAACAATGCATCAGGGCTGCACTTTCTCCACATCCTCGCTAACATTTGCTTTTATCCACTTAGTAAAATTATAGCTATTGTAGTGGGAATGAAGTGGTATTTCATCGTGGTTTGTACTTCCCTAATGATTAATGATGTTGAGCATCTTTTATGTGCTTCTTGACTATTTACATATCTTCTTTGGAGATACGTTAATTGCCCATATTTTAATTGAGCTGTCTTTTTATTATTTAGTTTAAGAGATCTTTATATATTCTGGATATAAATTTCTTATCAGATAAGTGATTTGCAAATATTTTTTATATTTCACTTCCTTGATAACATTGGATAATGTTCTATTTCTTGACCTGGGTGTGGTTACGTGGATATTATTCACTCCATGACAATCTATAAAACTGCACATTTCAGCATTGGTTATAACTAAATAACAATTACATTTTTTTTCTTGATGAGGGAATTTATAAGGGAAAATAAGGAAATTTTTTTATTCCCTTACTATCAATGTAAGATTATAATTCATTTCTACTCTGGTTCTCTTAACTCATATCAAAGAGATCAGGCAAAGATCATGGAAGATTCTTATAGATGAACTAGTTCATATTCTTCATTTTAGAAATAAGAACATTTACAGTAATTAAGTTGTGGTTATATTACCCTTACCATATATTAATACTACATTTTAGTGCTCGCTTTGGCAGCACATATACTAAAATACTACATTTTAACTTTGCTTGATTTATCCCAAGTCATCCCAATATATTACCAAAACCAATTGCAATATCACTCTTCATTGTCAACATACTTGGGTGACCAGATCCCAGGAATCAGATCATGTGCAGTTTCATTTTGTAGGACAGAAGTGTAACTGGCTCTATAAACAAATTTCAATAACCCGTATAGTTTTTTTTATACTCCTCTCCCTTAACTAACTACTTGATCTTTAAGTTGTTTCCCAGAAATGGTGGATTTTCTGCAAGACAAGAGAACTGAGATTCTGAAGGCCCCTGGGCAGACTTCCTGATGCCAAGACTCACCATCTGCCACAACATTCCCCCAATGCACGTGGCCCTTGTTAGTTACACCATGACCTGCCCCAAGGCACATGGCCCCTCCTTTAAAAGCCCATGATCTCCACTAGTCAGAGAAATGGTTGAAGCAGCTTCTCCCCTTCCCCTGACAAGATGCCTGTCATATCAAAAATTCCTTTCCTTCTTGGCAATCCTGGTTTTCCCTATAATTGGATCTTTGTGCAATGAGCAACTGGACCTAGGCTGAAACCCCTCTGTGGTTTCAACAACAATTAGGGGGGCTCCTCTGGCTGGGGAGTGAGGAGAGACCAAAAGTTTCCCTTTGCAGCTGCCTGGCCATATTTGCCAGAGGGTGCCTTTGGACTCAATCGTCAGCTCTGCTATTACTGGCCTCCATCGCATTGGTGCTGGCCTCCTGATTACCTGAGAAAAAAGGACCTCTGGATTTTGATTTTGAAATTTGCATCCAAATGGGTGAGTGCTATTTGAAGGTACAACATAGTAGGGGATGTACCTCTCAATTTGGGGACTTCTCAAGGAATTTGTTTGGGTTGGATAAGCCCCCAACTGTTTGTGAGAGTGGGAACTAACAACCTAACTGTTTTTGATTTGGCACTCCCAGGGCTTATTAGGCAAAACTGTACTTCGTTTGGAACCTCTTGAACTTCTCTTTATGTGGATTTTGTATCTGTATTGGTGTGTGGCATCTAAATGTGGAGGCTGTTAAGCTCTTTGTCTCTATTTTCTTTTTGCCTACTTTAAATTTGCTGTTGATGGTAATATAAGCGTAGCCCAAGGTCTGGGAGGTTGACAGACACCTCCATTGGTGGTTCCTCTTGTGGCAGATTCTAAGGTCTAAAAGGTTAAGAGACACCTCCATCCTAAGGTCTGGGAAATTTGAAAACATCTCTGTCCTAAGATCTAGGATATTGAAAGACATCTCCGTCCATGGAGGCAACCTGGCCGAGATGTGGGGACAAACACTGTTGGAAAGGGAAAGAGGAATGGAAACATAACGTATATAGATTTATCTGGAACTTCAGAGGATCTCATGGCTAGGCTTCTGAGATAAAAAGCTATTGAAACTTTGTGTATGTGTTTAGATGTGTTTTGTGCATGTACATGTATTATATGTCTACATGCTGCCAAAATTGGCTTATAAATGAACTCTCATAATTAAATAAGCCCAAATGCTTTTCAAGTTCATGTGAATTTAGTAATCCTTGGTAAATAAGCTAGTTTTTAAAATTATTAATAAAATAGCAATAAAAATGTTTTCAAAATTGTCAGTATAACATTTTAGCCTGGGTTCACTAGTCATTTTTATATTTGAAGGTGTCAAGTTTTGACACAAAGGGTGTAAAACTAAAAACCTAGCCAAAACAAAATGATCTGTGTTTGTATGATTTTTTTTTTTTTTTTTTTTTTTGGAGACAGAATCTCACTCCATGGCCTGGGCTAGAGTGCTGCGGCATCAGCCTAGCTCACAGCAACCTCAAACTCCTGGGCTCAAGTAATCCTCCTGCCTCAGCCTCTTGAGTAGCTGGGACTACAGGCACCCACCACCAAGTCCGGCTAATTTTTTCTATTTTTAGTAGAGACGGGGGTCTCACTCTTGCTCAGGCTGGTCTTGAACTCCTGGCCTCAAGAGAACCTCCAGCCTTGGCTTCTCAGAGTGCCAGGATTACAGGTGTGAGCCACTGTACCTGCCCCTGATTTTTAATAAGCAAGACTAATTTAATACTGTTGCTTTAATAAAAACAATTAAATCTCCTGAGTTGCCAGCAAAAATACCCATGTGTTTAACTTAAAGGTTCTTATTCAGGTAAAAATGTAGACATGCCTAAACAAAAATAAGTGTCAGTAAATTAGAATGAACTCTAAGTAAATAACAGCACAAAGCCAGAAACTTATGGTCAAAGTTTTATGAAGATATTTTGGGTTTGGTTGCTCTTTCTGAGTACTGGTTGCAAATTAGCCTGTTCTGTGTATATTGTGTTGCCATAGCAAAGGCCTTTGCCTAGAAAAATTGTTTAAAAGAATCCTTGAACTGTTAATTTTTGTATAGTAATTTATTTCAAAATGAACAAAATAGTTATTCTTAGAACCTAAAGAGAATCTCAAAACAATCTTATTCTTTGGAGGTATTACATGCAATTGAATTTGCACTTAAGGATAAAATGTTTTGAGACCAGTTAGATTGTTTTTATAATAGCTCGATCTTGATCTTTATGTTAAAAAATATTATGACTTTGTGCCATTATTTGAGATGCTAAAGATTGATGTTAGAGGTTTATTCGGTCTACAATCAGGTGATGTCATATCAATAAATTTTATTAATATTTTAGGATATCAGCATTTTAGAAAGATCAAATTAGTTAACATCTTTAAGCAGGGTGTATTCTAAAACTTCTACTGTATTTATAGAACTTAAGGGTGTTACATTATTCAGAACAGCAAGTCCTGCTAGAATACTTACATTTGTTATTTTGGTAGGTTTTTATAAGTTTAAAAGTAATAGTTAAAACTATATTTTGTGATTTTTTTCTTGGTCTATGTTTTAAAATTCATTTCCTTCTCTTTGCTCCTAATTTTGTTTATGAAAATATGTTTCGATATGAAATTTGTTTAGACATTAAATGACTTTGTTGAGGGCACAATCACATTGGTTGTATATCTACTGATAATATTTACAGCGTATCAAAATGGTTAAGTAAACTGCTAAAATAAATCAGGCAAATGTAAATGAGATAAATGTAATAAAATTGCAAGAGGTTTTCTATAATCTGCTTCCTTTGAAACTTCTCAGGTTTATCTCAGAAGTCCGACTTTTGCAGAGTCTTACAGCTTTCAGCTTTTCCTCCCCTTGAGAAGGCCTCAGACGACAGCCCTCTCCTTCAACCTTTCCATCAGCTCCTGGAACTTTCTCCCCCTCTGGTTCTAAGTGTGCCATGAAGGGCTAATGCTGAAATGTTTACCTTAAAGGTTGGAAAAGCAATGTTTTTCTTAGCTTCTTGGTATGTTTAAATTGTTCAAAAAAATCTTCCCATGCTATTAGTAAGAGTTGTATATGCCCCTTCTCAAGGTATTAAGTCTTCTAGTTTCTTGTTTCCTTTATAATATAATGTTCACTCATTACCCTGGACACAGTCTTATTATGTCTGACAAATGTTGGTGCCCTTTTCATGAGGTTTGACTTCCAAGCTGCCTAAATGGGTTTCCCATAAGAAAAAAGCAATCGCACTAAAGAAGGTTTTTTCTGTACCTTTTCGTAACTGGCCTAAGAAATAAAGATTTTATGTTTAATCAAGAAAAATTCCTACATTGTCCTTATTAGGTTTTCAATTACTTGGGAAAAATAAGTTGTAAAAAGTTAGGTTTTTTTTCTGTATTACCTTTAAAGTCTTCTGATTATCACTCTTGGTTAACTGAATCACTCTTATTTTACAATAACCTGTGACTCTGTTTTGATCAAATGTTTAGAGCTTTTTAACATCTTTGACAAGTGTCAGTATAATCTAGATAATTTAAATGTTTATCTACCTGTAAGCTTTGTTTTTCCTGCCATTGTTGGAACTAGGCAGGACTTACAACCTTTTTGCTTAGAATGTTGTTTGTTCATTCTGATACAAGAGTCTCTAAATCCTTAGCTCAAATGGTTTTAACAAACGCTTATGTTTTGTTTTTGTTTTGTTTTGTTTTGTTTTTTTTCCCTTTGAGACAGAGTCTCACTCTGTTGCCCGGGCTA
>CAUYRT010007004.1:0-22381 GCA_963574885.1 Lepilemur ruficaudatus
TGTTTATTTTATTTATTTATTTATTTATTGCTTTATTGTTAGGCCTCACCTGTTTAGACAGAAAAATAAGGCATTAATAAAAGTAGCTTATATGAGAAAAAAAATTTTTCAATTATATTTCAATGTCTATTATCGCAAGAACTTCATTTATAAGGAAAGAATATATTCTGTAGTAGTCTTAGAATCAAATAACATTACTTTAAGTTCCCAAACTTTCATTGCACTATTTTTAAAGTAGCATAATTTGAAGGTGTTTTGCTAACAATTATAAGGAATAGAGCTAACTTTTTAACAGTATAATTATTTATTAAATTGGCATATATGATTCCATCATTCACAACTGTTACTATTATATGAAAGATGCCAAGGAAACAGAAGCCCTAATGAATAATATTTAGGATTGCCTGTCCTTTACCTTATACTTCCTACAATTACTTGAATGTTAATTTCTGAACCTACTCTATAAGATATCTAAATTTAATTCAACTTTAAGGCAGAAGTTACAAATAGCTGATGTCATTTGCTATATTTTTGAAATATTGGGTCAATATAAGTATTCACTGTTTTAAATTATATTACATTACATGAGCATCTGATACTGAGTCAGATTTTCAACTTAACCTCTACTTACTTCCTTCAGCTTCTTCTGAAGTCAAATACAAAGTAATAAAAAGAGAAATTATTTTAAATCTGTTCTTTTCCATATTACAAGGCCATTATACTAAAGACTTCTCTTACCTTCTCTTGAGAGAAAATGTTCAGTAGCAAATACTATATTTTTCTCCCAAAAGAAACTACTATCCTATTTAATGAACATCATATCACAACAGGAAGTTACTGCTGAGTTACTTCCTGTTACCTGAAAATCTGCCAGCAACTTAATACTGGTACCACATCTTTTAAGTTTTTAAAAAGGGGGTGGGGTAAGTAAAGGGATATTGACTGCTGGAAAATAATAAAGCAAGTCTAATTTACCATTTAGTCAAAAAAGACCTTTTCTATTTAGAGGTCTAAGTCCTCTTCAGATTACAATTAAAGAGAAAAGTTAAAAATATATATACATATATATAGACTTTGTAGAAATGTGTTTTTCAGACAAGAGCTATCCATTCACTATGCCTGAAACCAATTTGAGGGGGGGAAAACCTATATGTTAGAATCTGTATGCTTCATAACTATCTGGATCATAAAATCTTGAATATTCAATTCCATAATAAAGTAATCTAGGTACCAAAACACTATGGCAGTAAGCAAAGGACTTAGTACAACAGTATAATCTAAATAGCATACAACAAACAAGCTGAGATAAATTAGGCAACTATCTTATTAAAGAATAAAATAGTAATTATGCTTGCTTAAATTAATATTTATCATTTCTCATGTTTAAAAAACACTTAATATCAAGTCTGAATCAGCCTAAGGGCATATTTATTTAAAGATGAATGCATGTGAAAATGTGTGCTGTACATACTTCAACAACAGGATATAAGACCTACTGTTTCAGATAATTACTAGCAAAATAACTCATTTTAATTTTGGGTTATATTACTTGCTTTTAGTTAAAATTAGCATCTCCAATTCAGTTTATGAAAACAATTTTTGTCCAAAATTTTATTGCAGTATCTCAATAAATATATTAAACGAGACATGTTACCTAATGAAACACTTCTTTTAATAAGAATTTTTTTAAGTCAAGATTCTAAAGCAACCACCAATCTAATAAGCAATTAAAAAGTTGTATATATGTGTTCCTCTTTTCTGAATTCATACAACTTTGCATTTTACTTGTTTATAATAGCATAAAGAATCAACTTTCGGGCTGCTTCCTTTTCAATTAAGGCTTGTTTACACCTAGCAACTATCTTTGTTGTAGAATTCCTATGTTCTATTTTTCAATAGCTCAATCTATGTTTCTAACCTAGAAACCAGAAGAGTTTTTTTAAATTTTGGAGCTTTTTGATGTGTGTCCCTCCTTAACAATAATCATATATTGTTGAACTGAACATAATTTTAAGAAATATGAACAAGATCTGAAGTAGACTTCTAGGAAATAAAAAGTATTATTTGATATAATAAAGACAGTCTGTTTTAAGACTGAAAAAATACAACAGGAAAATTTTAAACAATTTACTTAACTTCACCATTTTCCATTCCAATTTTCAATGTGATCCATTTTTAAATCAAGGTCTACATATCTGAAAAGTTGACTATTTATTAAAATTCTCAATGAATTTAAAAGCACTGCTATAAAACTTTTCTTTAGTCCATTCAGCTCCCTAACTAATCAAACAATGAAACAAATATTACAAGATAAAGAGTGACAAAAAATCATAATGAACCTCTCAGATGAGAAACTAATTGGTACTAAGTACACAATGGCTTACATTTAATCCTGTTAATAACCACACAAAAAAAGAAATAAAAGACTCACTTTTCAGTCATCTCTCTGGACCACTGGGCTAAAATAACAGCATGACTAAATCTGACATTGACCCCGTGGCCCTGCTAGGAGTTAAAAGAATTCCTTTGAGTCTTCTGAGGCCTGTTTTCAACTGCTCCAGAAGGGGTGGGCTAGTCATACACACTTGTTAGCCTTCTTTACAGTAACAGGTCAAATCAGAAATGGTCATATGCACTGTAATATATACTAGCTCTTTAGACTGAAGCCTATAACTTACAACAAAAGTACAAGAAAGTACAATAAAATAGTTAATAGCTGGCGGATAAAATGTCATAGATGAATTAAATAAAATTGGAACAGTGAGAAAATATCCAAGCAGTAACATACTACTGTTAATAACTTTTTTAAATAAAAAATAATATATCTAAACTAATAAGAAAGATTAGAAATGAAACAAAGTACCAAGATGAATCACCAAATTTTAAAAAAGAAAAATATCATGCACAAACTTTTCTAAAATATATCAAAAAAGAATTTTCAGCAAGCCTACTGAATTAAAAAGCACTTCTATTCTTCTGTGAAGTTTTACAGGCTTTTGTGACATGAGTCCACAAATAACACATAATGTAAGATGATATAAATCTGTCTGAAGGCAGTTACTTTTTCCCTTTCATCCTTTTTAAAATTATAATTTATGACTTCCAACAAAGATTTTAGTAACTCACATCTTCCTCTCTGGTGATTGAAAATAATTATGGATATGGATTTGCTATACTTGACAAGATTTCTCTAGTTCTAGTATTAGTACTTTTAAATTAAGTATGCTTTCTTAAATAAAATAAAATCCAAGGTCTTATTCTTATTTCACAAAATCTAATCACTTAAAATTTAAATAAGCCAATCACTAGCAAATTTTATGTATTTGCCTCAAGATCCTGCAATTTAAAAAAAGATGGCTCCAGTTAATTTACATCAATATTTAAAATTAAAAGGTCTAAATTCTCTGAGTACTGAAAACCAACAGATGCTCTTAGAACACTAAAAAAATAAAAGTATTACACACCAAGGCATACTTTAATTCTAAACTATCTCTATGGCAAAATATTCAAATTAATTTTACATAATTCAATTTCTGTACTCTTATTGACCTTTTATAATTTTAACTTATCAAAGTAATAAAATCAAAATACTATAATCAAAGAAATATTACTTACATAACTGAATATTAGCAATTAGCCTCAAGACACTGTTTTGTTAATTTATAAAAGCTTAAATTAATTTAGGATAAAAACCAGAGTTAAAATTGTAATACTTATTATCAAAATTTGTGAAATATATCAAAGTTTAAGCAAACTCAGAAAAGAGAGTTCAAGCACTCTATGTTTTGAAAATCTGTAATGGCATTGATATCTCCACCTGTCAGGTGGCAACATTTGGGGGAAGGAGTTTTCTGCCTCCCTTCTTGTTCTGTTCTCTCCTATTTTCTCTCATACAGAATGTTATTTTTGAGGAAATACCAAAAATCAACTAGAACACTGAGACATAAAAACACCAAGCAATAATAGAACTGAAAAATATTTCACAAACAACCCCAATTTAAAGCTCTAATTCAGAGCCTATTTTTCTAAACAGAACATTCTAAATCTAAACAGTTTCCACAAAACACAATGTAATTTTACCCTCATTGACTTACCTTCAGCATTTTTTGGTCTAAAAAAAAATCATGAAAAGTATTTCCATTATACTTTAATAGTTACCATACATGTTTAGCCATTCAGTTTTAAAAGAATATTCCACCCACTGCCAAAAGAAAAAAAAAGAGAGAGGGAGAACAAAAAACAAATACTACAAAACTAGAATTTCAAATAAAGACTGGAAAAGGCATCAAGTAATCATGACCTTTAAAAAACGGGGGGGGGGGCTGTCTGACAATTGTCTGTGAAGTTTTTTAAACGGCATAAAAGCACTTAACCAGTTTGTTCTTTCCTTAATAAATTTCAAGTTCGGCTTTATAAGGCTCTCCTACTAAAGTCACACACAATAAAATCTGTGCTATGAGCTTTAAAAACTGATAACATTTTCCAGAACATTTGCTAGTAAAATGTGCTAACAGAATAATTACTTGTTATTTTTAAAGCTGCATACTTCTACAGTGGGATAACTTTTTATATCACAGATTATACCCTGATTTGGTGTGACTACTAGAAATATATATATTTTACAGATTGTGTCTCTCAATAATTACATGAGTATCAAGTTCAAACTTATAAAATGCCTTTTTAAATATTAATCAGAATTAGGAGGAATAATTTTACAAACTTATAAAGCCTATAACTATGATCAAAAAGTGAAAATTCAAAAGATTATCTGAATTGCCATGGACAAACAATAGCTAATAATTAGACTATCAGGATACATTTTCTTCCTAGTCTGAAACTCTCAGTGATTCTGAAAGAAATTGTTTCTTGAGAAGTCATTTGCTAGAAATCAAAATGTGAAACACAATAACTAGGATAGAAAAAATAAAGAAAACAAAAATTCAATAATGTTATTTCTTTCTTGATTATCACAAATTCTATGAATCAGTTTCATATTCTAAGAGCACAAAAATCTACAAGTAAAAACCTGTAATTAACACACACAGACAGAAAGGCTTGCCCTTGTCCCAATGCCCAAAGTACTTAAAAGACATCCAAAAAGAGCATTTTAGATACCTCACTACCATAATGTATAATCAGTTAAAGAAAAAGACCCTAAAAGTATAAATTATCAAAATTACTCTTTTCCCTCCTATTTATCAACATTAGAAAGTTTTTTTAGCCCATTAATTTACAATATATCACAACATCATTTTTCGTGGTAGAGTAGAAAATTTTTTTGAATTTTTGAAATGGTAAAAAGGAACTTTTTATTATTTTATATTAATTTAATAAATACAAAATTCAGTTAAATATGCTACTCTATGATGCCATCCTCACAAAACAATTGTTAAAATAGAAGTAGCTCTGAGCACAATAATTTGGTATTTTAAAGTCTTCAGATATTAATGAAAATATATTTTGGAGAGTATATTTAGAGGCCTCTATTTTTGCCTTATAATAGTAACTAATTACTCAATATTTAAATGGCCACAGCACTTCTCTGAGGACTTAACACTCAGCAATATAAAGTTGTTTCATAAAACAAAATTCTTCACATTTGACAAATAAGCACGTTTTTGCAAGAAAAGGACAACTTTTAAGATCAGTCAAGGTAAAAATGTATGTCTCCAATCAATTGTATGTTCATTTGTCTACCTGAATATATACACACAATGAACAACAAAAATTGAATGTAAGAAAAATCATATCAAATTAGAAATGATTTCTTAGATCCTTTAATACACAATATTTAAATTAAAAATTTGTAACAGTACCACTTACTGTTAATTAGTATTTCTAGTATTAACTTGGTTCAACTATAACATTTTTATTCCAACAGAAAAGTGACCATAAGTAGAAATTTTCAGGATTAATAATTTTCTACCTATTTCATGCGTAAAGCTAACTTTTTTGAGCTTCTCAATGGCTCAAAAATTAAATTCCTGCTGTTAGTTAAAAAAAAATGAAAAAAAAAAACCAAGAACAAAATTAGTTTTTCCCTGCTGGTCCCTATGGATCTAAGTACCACACAATAATTCTTTCCAATCTGCAAAGCAAAACAAAACAACACACAAATAGATAGGCTAAGGAAGAAAGATCAAAACAAAGAAACAAGTTAAAAAAAAAACCCTCTTTCCCTTCAGCAATCAACAAAATAACAAAAAAGAAAAAGTGGAAAAGTCACCCAGAATATATGACCATGTAAAGCATGGGCACTCTTGCAGAAAACCAAGTCTGCAACCCAAAGCCATGGGAAATTTAAATTAGAGCAAACGGCCACAATAGACAGGGAAATCCGTATAAATAAAAAAGGGACTGCTGCAGTTGCAGGTATACTACTAAAGATCTTCTGAGATTTCCAAACAAGGTTTATTAGTTGTATTAATTTCTAAAAATAACTGTATACACATTACACTATAACAAAGATTAAAATTTTCCTTCTAATCAAAACATACATATGTATGTGTATATAGCTAGAAGAGAAAGAAAAGATTCCTATTGCTTAATACTGCTTCAGAGATTTGTTTCACAAATAGATTTCCTAAATTTAAATAATCTTAAAGGAATAAATTTAAGAAAATGAAGGAAAGATCCTTCGCTCTTGATATGAAAATAAGTGGCAGCACAATCATACAGCTGAACACAACTCCTTCACTTCATACAACATAATACAACTCTTCATAGAACACAATAAAGAACTATATACCAAAGTTAGTTTAACTAAGCAACACGGTTTGAAAATTAAATGATCCACAGTGTAACTATTACATTTCTTTTGTTAAATCTGATAATGAAGAAAATTTCTCAAACTAGATTCTCTCAAACAGAAGAATAAAGGAATTAATACACCAATCAAGAAAGTTATGGTATTAAGAATACAAATATTCCACAACTAAGAATCCGATGGATTTTTACCAGTAACTCACCCATTCAGAGACTTCACTATTTTGAACCTCTTTAAAAAAGCATTTTATAAACATAACAACCAATCACCAGATTAAAATGACTACACATTTACAGCAATATTTAAGTTATATTTATTCTCCCGCAAAATTTATATCATTTTTAAAGTAAACGAAAAGACCTGGAGTAGATACAGGGTATTGAATGAAAAGCAAAATATTCATTCATACACTCAATACCTGGGAGCGAGGTTATCTTTTATGTTCTTATTAAAACAACAATGAAATTTATTGACAATTAAAATCCTCCTTAAAAGAGGGAAGTAATGCTATTTCTAAATAAAACCATTGATGAAAGTTCACTTATGTTTAAATGACACCATTTAACACTAAAAAATGGCTAGCGCAGGATAAGGACTAACAGGATTAATGTGGTTACACACCTCTTTAAATAAAACCTCCTTCCTTCAGTTAAATTTATTTAACATGTTCCTCTATATCCTCAATTCCTCTCAACTTTTTAATAATTTGTATTACATTAACAATATCATTTATCAGCCATAACCAGTCTATTTTCTATGTCTTTAGAATTTCTTAACTACAAATATAGAAAGAGTATTGAAAAGTTTTCTGGACTTGGGGCTTTCCCTCCCTAGAGTACATAATTTTGTTACAAACACTATTTAGTTACAAAGGAAAATCAAATGTGACTTCAAGGGAACTGCCAATAAAAACACTTTCCATTAACAAATACCTCTTAAGCTACTTAAATTAACTATATATTTAAGCAAAAGCAGCAAGACGGGAGGGAGTACAAATGATTTTCACCATCACAGATATGTGCTGCCTTCCCTTAAAATGTGTCTGCAAAAGACGGGAATAAGAATGGATGCTTCCAAGTCCACCATGAACTAATTTTCAAAACAATGACAAAAGCTGAAATTCTAATGCAAGAATTTGTCACAGAAATAAAAGTTACACATTTAGCAGAAAAGATCCACTTTAAAATAATCTATTATTACTTTTATACTTTGAATCCAAATCTATATTACAAAAAAAATTTTTATCTCTAGAATTACATCTCTATTCAGAGCCAATGCTGTTAGATCAAGATTCAAACCAAAAAGCAAGTCAAATCTATTCTTTTAAGGTATTCTTAAGTACATCTATATGAGTTAAAAAGAAAATGTGACTTTATATATGGTAGATGCCCAATTAAAACATTATTCCCTTAATTATTAGCAGAATCTACAACAATCTGACAAGTAACTCAAAATGCCAAAAACTTAATCATGACTATACCTTTATAACAAAACAAAGATAAATAATAATTGAGAGATTAAAAATTTTAGGCTGAAAAACTTCCATTAAGTCATCACTTTTACTTCATAATTGCTAACCACCAAGAGAGCGTTTATAAGAGATTATTTTGAAATTAAATATGATTTAGCAAAGTCTTCAAAACAAGATCTCCTAGAGACATATGAATTATTTGAATGGCTTCTACTCTAAGAAGGAAAAAAAGAAGTAAATATTTTCCATTCTGTACTTCTTTTGAAAAAAGTTCTACAGTCTAATCATATGTAGTTCACATCACATTTACCTTCTGACCATAAAAATATACTGTCTATAAATCATACTTATCTTCTTAAACAAGTGATCACTATATGTCATAGATTATTTTTTTACAACAGCTATAAGAAAATTACATTTAAACATTCTTCACCCAGAAAAACATCAGGATTCAAGTTCCTCTGGCAACAAAGAAAACGTTGCCTATCTAATTTTATGAATCTCCATTCCAAAAAATACGTAAACCTATAGGTAAGGTGAGTAACATTTTTATGGCAACTAAACTAAGACATTAGTTGAATAAATAAATATTATGGTATTTTTTTATTAAGCCGTTTCCAGTGAATTTAGTATATCTTATATAAAAATCAAATCAGTTACTAAAAGAAATGTTTTAAAAAGTGTAAAATTTAATTCCCTCCCTAGGTACTTAACATTGTTGAAAAGAAAAGCTACTATAAATGAATTTAGATTAAAAGTCATAAATTAACTTTGGAAGACTGCATACCTAAGTTGCTGATCTACAGTGAAATCACAGAAATTAGCGACATACAATATCAACATTCCAAAATGTTATTAAAATCCAACTCAAAGCTGCCTTGGCATTTCTGGGGTTTCTAATGAGATTTTCAGTCTGCTGAACAATGGCCATAAAAGGCTTTCAAACTTCACTCCATTCACAAGTAAAGTTGAAATTGAACATTTTTATTTCTTCTCTCCCTATGACAACTTCACCATGGAACAGTGAATAACACAGCTCAAGTCATTATGCTAATTAGAAATTAAATAAAAAGATGCCCTTACAATAGTTAAGTGTAAGGTGACATGCTACAACGAGAGACACAGTTCAAAAGCAGCTTTAGGAATTGTGTAGTACAGGCTTACAAAAGCTGAAAACATCAGGGAGGGAGCTCCTTGATGCTCTTGGTCAGTGGAACTCTAGCATGTGGCCATTTTTCAATTATAAGGCAGAAATTAAACTATACATCAATGAGAAGTATGTCACACAGCAGCCCACTCTTATAATGTATTCAGCCATAAGATGTCTTGAGAAACTATATTTACTGAAATTAAGATGATGAATACAAAAGGGGAAAAGACATCGCCTTAATGAGTTAAGGAGTTACTGAAAGCAGAATTTAATGTATTAATGTTTCCAACGTAACAAAATTTGTTCCTTTCTTATGTTAAAAGAACAGAATACAAACTATGAGGAGCCAAAGTTAAAAAATATTTTAAAACATGCTCTACTGTGAACAGCCCTGCATAAAATACACTTTAAATGGCTGCTCATGTCCTCTGATTAACTTATAGTACCTGGTCCACTTGAGAGAATTTTTTATGTTCTCTAAAGTTGTATAAAATATCCAATTATATTTTTAAAGGAAAAGAAGAAGCATAAGCAAGAAACAGGCAGAAAACAATAGGAAAAAAACTATAACCAAGAGATCTTCCAATATTATTCTGAACATATACAGAACATAAATACCCTCTCTCATTTAGGCTGAGGTAGCTTCTAAAAAGACACACTAATAAAATTCTTAATCATATCCAGCCACATACAAACATTAATGGTACCATACAGCCTTAAGTTTCTATAAAAGGTTTCAGCTTCTATTCTTCTTACCTGCATTTAACCTGAACTTTAAATCCTATCCATTTTTGAAGACTCAGCTCAAAGGGTTCCTTTTCAATTCAGCTTGTACTTGGCCTATTCATAATAATCTTTTTTAAAAGTCTATTACATTCATCTGTAATGATTACGTATTATACGCTGGAGCATCCCTTACATTTTTACATTTGTAGAAATGCTTTTAACTGTGGTATTACAGTGAACTTTCCATGGAGTACATGGCAATTTTTGAATTCCAACACCTTAATGGTACAGCGGCTTGCACATTGTAAGCACCCCAATAAGTAATTGTTGGACAGATTTTAAGATTTCAGTATTATGTTTAATGTCATAAACTAGTAGATCATAAAATGTTTCCAAATCAAATAAAATTTATTTAAAGGAAGTGCCACACTAGAGACATGTTGTTCAAAAGCAACTCCTTTCTGAGTTCAAAAAAAAGCCGAGACCTTTCACTGCAGAACAACCAAGTGGAAGCTATAAGCCCACGTTTGCCACAATGATTATGAACCTATCTTATAAAGAGTTTTATCAAAATATTTTCCTATTACATTTGAGTTTATCCATTGTCTCACTTTAGCTTTATAACCTTAATGAAATAAAATGTATTATTTTACTAATAAAGAAATTAAGTTACCCAAAGTCAAAGCTAGCCAACTGCAGAGCTGTAAAAGACCTAATAACTACCACTAATTGGGAACCTATGACCGTTACACCTCATTCAGACGTGAACTTTAAACTGAGACCTGAGGGATGAGTAGTTATCAGCCAGGCGAGGTAGAAACTAATCCAGGCAGAAAAGAACAGCATACGTAAAGACTCAGATCAAATAAAATATGATATATTTGAAAAACTGAAATTCAAATAGGTAACCCACTCTATTCAAATTTTAATTAGTTATCAAGTCTTGGTTGAGTGCCTAATAAATGCCAGGGCTTCAGCAATTACCTCAAGATTTCTTCATCCTTTGAAATTATATCCAAAACTTTTAATGTGCATATTTTTGGAAGAAAGGGATTTGACACAAAACAGTTAAAAGACTTACTGCCCTAAGTTGTTAAAAACTATAATTTCAAAAGCCATTTTACCTTAATCAAGCCTATGTAAAGAGCTCTATACACAAAGGCAGAATTGCGATTAAATTTGCCTAAGATTCGTTAGGTATTCCCTGTGTGCCAAATGCTGACAGACTAAAGGGGCAATGCACCAAATTATACACACTGAATGAGTGCTACATTAACACAAAATTCTACACCATAACAGTCACGAACTTGAAACTAACATGGCTTCAACTTTTAAAAATGCTATCTTGCTCATTTTTCAAAAGGTATTTTCTTTTTAAATCCTGAAACATTTTTGCTAAATCTAAATCTTTCAAAACTACTGAAGGAGAACAAAAGATTAAGACCAGGAATAAGAATAAAGCTTGCTTCTGAAAGTAGAATTAGACTATTATTCATTTGTTTAAAATATATTTTAAGACTGTAACAAGTGTATTGTTCATCAAGTATTTTAAATGACTATTCATTCACTTTCAAAAAGTATTTATTACATGCCTAATGTGTCCAGCTCAGATTAGTATAGAAAATACAAAAACAGTACATAGTTCTAGAAATGAGAAATATCTTTACATAGGACTATGGAATGATCTCCAGGTATACTGTTAACAGAAAAAAATAAGATAGAGCAAAAAGCAGACAGCATGCTACTATAAGAAAGGGGAGAAGAAGGTACAAAGATATGTACATATTTGCTTATATTTTTTAACATATAAGGACAAACTGTCAACTTTGTCTTAATGGTACCCGTAAGGGGAATGGCAGAAACAGGATGGACACTGGACCTAGGTAGACATCTTTAAATAGATGTTACCATATTCTGTTGCTCTGAATTTGAAACCTTATAACCATTTTACATAATTATAATATTAAACTAAATTTTAAAAAGGTAATCCTAAAAAATAAACATATCAAAAGCAAAATGAAACAAAGGAATCTATGTACAAGCTGACAATGTAACTAGAGAAAAAAACCCTAAATTCAATCAAGCTTCTAGATCCAACTACCAATTCACAAGAAATACAGAGGACCATGAAACACGTTAAATACTACAAAACTCAGACTACAGTGAATTCTAGAGGACAATCTAATCAGTACAACACTTAAATTACAAGGAATTTAAAAAAACCAGAAGATATAAACGGGGAACCTATAGATTAAAGGACCCTTAAGTTATCAACCAATTGCAATACATGGATCAAATCTGATTCAAATAAACTGCAAGAAAAAAAATTAGGAGCCAATCTGGGAAATCTGAAAACTGGGTACATTATGATAAAAGAATTATTGGTAATTTGTTTAGCTATGATAATGATCTGATTTTTTCTTTTCTTTTTTTTTTTTTTTGAGACAGCTCTGGTGCCTGGGCTAGAGTGGGCTTGCCTAAGCCTAGCTCACAAAAACCAAAAATTCCTAGGCTCAAGCAATACTCCTGTCTCAGCCTCCCAGGTAGCCGGGACTCCAGGGGTGCACCGCCATGCCCGGCTAATTTTTTCTATTTTTTAGTTGTCCGGCTAATTTCTTTCTATTTTTTAGTAGAGCCTGGGGTCTTGCTCTTGCTGAGGCTGGTCTCAAATTCCTGAGCTCAAGCAATCCTCCTGCCTCGGCCTCCCAGAGTGCTAGGATTATAGGCATGAGCCACCACACCCGGCCCTGATCTGATTTTTGTAAAAGAATATTTACCTTCCAGAAATACATACTGAAGTGTGTGTGCATGTATGTATTTATACAGTCAGCCTTCCACGTCCATGGGTTCACCCAACCGCAGATCAAAAACATTCAGGGGAAAAAATTGCATCTGTACTGAATATGTACACTTTTTTTCTTGTCATTATTCCCTAAACAATACAGAATAACAACTGTTTACCTGGCATTTACATTGTACTAGGTATTATAAATAATCTAGAGATGATTTAAAGTATATGGGAGGATGTGGATAGGTTATATGCAAATACTATGCCATTTTATACCAGGGACCTGAGCATCCATGGATTTTGGTATCCACAGGAGGTCCCAGAAACAATCTCCCATGGTACCAGGGGACAACTGTGTATATACATAAATGAATAAAATGATATCATGTCCATGATTTGCTTCAAAATAGTGCAGGAGCATACAGTTATAGAGGAGAAAGATTAGTCATAAACTGATACTGTTGACGCTCTTTTATGGGGCATTTAAGTCCACTGTAACATTCTATTCTTAAACATTTTTAAATTTCTATAATAAAACATTAAGAAGAAAGAGTTAACAACTACTCCTATAGCTAACAACATCCCTTCTCTATCCAGGGTAATAAATTGCTACTTATTCCTCTATAATTCCTACAGCACTTACTATTGCTTCTCATCATTTGGTTGTCTATATAACAATCCTTTCCCAGCTTGAGATTCCCCCTCACAAATTAAAAAACATGATTTCCTTTGGTGCATCATTTGTTCAATCAGAAGATCTACTTTTCTAATATATGGGAAATACAAGTCACTCCTACTGGGGATAATGAAAGAAAAGTAAAGGGTGGGAGTCTAGAAAGGAAAACAAATGATAGAACAGGCATAGTTTTTATAAAGAAGCCTTAGGGAAGAGTAAAGGAAGTAGAGGAAACGAGGCCCAGATCTCAGAAATAAACTACATCCCTCAACAGAGAGAGCTTAAAAATCCTATGTAATCAGCACCGAAAGCCTACATTTTGGCATGAATTGATTATAGGCAGAGCCACCATTATATATCTATAGATACTGAGGAAAGCTAGGCTGTTAAATAAGTGTCACATACATATGGTCTCCATGGAATCCCAAGAGCTTCAAACAACTTCAAATCATAAAATAAGAAATGGAATCAACAACTTCAAATCATAAAATAAGAAAAGCATTGAACATTTAGAAGAAGAACAGAAAGGGGAAAAAAAATGCCTCTAAATTGTATATTATCTGCCAGCAAAGCAAAACAAATGTGTAAGTATCTCACTGAAATTGAAGTAATATGGAAAGGCCTGATGTCTTCATAGAGCAAGAGGTAATACTGCACTCACTACTACAAATTTAGTAACAGTAAATGTAAAATATGTATTTACACCTTCTTTCATAAGTTTATATACTATCTCAAATACATTAATCTTATTTTTTCTTACAAAGTTTTAAATTTCAACCACTTGTATCATTAGAATTTTGAGAGCTCTAACTCCCATGATTAAGAAGAGACTTCTAGTCACAAAACAGTAAGCGTTGGCGTGGATGCGGAGAGATAGGAACACTCCTACACTGCTGGTGGGACTGCAAACTAGTTCAGCCTCTGTGGAAAGCAATATGGAGATACCTTAAAGCGATACAAGTAGATCTACCACTTGATCCAGCAATCCCATTACTGGGCATCGACCCAAAAGAACAAAAGTCACTCTATAAAAAAGACACCTGCACTCGAATGTTTATAGCAGCACAATTCATAATTGCAAAGTTGTGGAAACAACCCAAGTGCCCATCAATACATGAGTGGATTAATAAAATGTGGTATATGTATACCATGGATTACCACTACTATAAGAAACAATGGTGATATAGCACCTCTTGTATTTTCCTGGATAGAGCTGAAACCCATTCTACTAAGTGAAGTATCCCAAGAATAGATAAACAAGCACCACATGTACTCACCAGCAAATTGGTTTCACTTATCAACACCTAAGTGGGCATATAGGAATAACATTTATCGGGTGTCAGGCAGATGGAAAGGGGGAGGAGGGGATGGGTATATACATACATAATGAGTGCGATGCGCACCATCTGGGGGATGGACACGCTTGAAGCTCCGACTCCAGAGGGGAAGGGGGGGAAGGCAACACATGTAACCCAAACATTTGTACCCCCATAATATGCTGAAATAAAAAAAAAATTTAAAAAAAGAAGAGACTTCTACGCCAGGCAAGTGCCTGTAGTCCCTGCTATTTGGGAGGCTTAGGTGGGAGATCGCTTGAGTCCAGGAGTTTGAAGGGAGCCTGGGCAACATAGCAAGACCCAGTCTCCTTTATAAAAAAAAAAAAAAAAAAAAAGAGGAAGAGATTGCCATAAATTACTTAGCCTCTTTTATATTTTGTCTCTTCAATGAACACTAAGTCACTTAAAACTAAAACTATGTCTTTTACCTCTTTAAATCCCCAGTACTACTTCTATTCTATATAGAGGAGATGCTAAGTAAATGTTTGATGATTTAGCAATTAATGGGAAATAAGCTAATGTATGTGTCAAGGAATTACTCTAAATACTGTAAAAAGGTTTACGATATGGAAAAGACCTGCCCTGAAGACATTTATAACCTTTTCTCTAATACCATATTGCTATTTTAAATATACCATAGTTTTGGGAGTTATTGGGGGAGGACAGAACACAAAATAGCTGTTGAAGCTGTTTAACAACCAGCATTTCAAAAATATTTCAGAATTTCCACACATCTCCACTAAATGAAAAAATATTCTCTTTAAAGATTTTTATATGAACCAGATCTATCCCCAGATCTATTTATGAAGGGATCATAATGACTACAGAGTAACAGCACACTTAAATGGTTATCAGTACTGAATATATTATTTAAAATTGGAAAATAGGATTATAGCATAAGCAGATCAAGAAAATAAAATAGAGAATATATACTTGAATATTTGTAAGAGTTTATAAGAGTCAAGTAAGTTAGTTTTCAGGATTGAAGAACTTGTTTCTAATTGGCTAAAAAAAAAAACAAACCAAAAAATTAAAAAAAAAAAAAACCACCACAAATCCTAGAATCAAAGAGTAGGGATAATGGCAATATAAACAGGAACATACACTGAACGTCCGGAATTACTTAGGTCTTACACCAATTATTTTTACTTATGTTGCACAAAAAGTGGTATAAATTCATACACATACCAAAAAAAACTTTAAAGGAATACACACCTATACAGATGAATCAGTTTCTTTAAAAACTATAAATGGGTGAAAAAGATAAGGAAAATTTGCTGCAAAAAAAGCCACTCAAGAAAAATGCAAGCCAACATAAACTATAACAAACATAAAAAAACAAAATACTAGGATAAAGAACTATGAGAAATAACAGCCTACCAGCAAATCAAATAGAAATGTGCAACATGACAAGTCATCATAAAAAACAATGCAGTTGGCCCAGGAGCAGTGGCTCATGCCTGTAATTCTAGTACTCTGGGAGGCCAAGGCAGAAGGATTACTTGAGCTCAGGAGTTCGAGACCAGCCTCAGCAAGAGCGAGACCCTGTCTCTATGAAAAATAGAAAAACTCTGTCTAAAAAAAAATGCGGTTAATTGGAACCATGGTATACTATTGGTGGGGATGTAAAATGGCACAGCCACTGTGGTAAACAGAGGTTGCTCAAAAAGTTAAACACAGAATTACCAGTAATTTCATTTTCAGGTATATAGCCCAAGGAACTGAAAACAGATGTTGTAATAAATACTAGTACACAAATGTTTACTGTTTGTGAACCATTATAATAGTACAGCACTATTTATAATAGCCAAAAGGTCAAAACAACCCAAATGTCCATCCATAGATGATCCATATGATGAAACATCATTTAGCCCTAAAAAGCAATAAAGTATATACATATGTCACATTGTGCATAAACCTTCAAAACATTACGCTAAGAAGCCAAACACAAAGGTCATATACCAGATGATTCCATCTATTTACAAGAAATATCCAAAATAAGTATATTCACAGAGATAGAAAGCAGATTAGTGGTTGCCAGGGCCTGGAAGAAGGAGGGAATCGGGAATGGCTGCTCAATGAGTACAGGATCCATTCAGGTGGACATAGTGTAAATGTTCTGGAACTACATAAAGGTAATGGTTCCACAACATTGTGAATGAACTAAATACCACCAAATTGAACACTTTAAAGTTTATTTTATGTTATGTGAATTTCACCTCAATAAAAACAAATATAAATATCCCCTCCCAAAAAATGCAGGTCAAGAACAGACAAGAAGCATTTCTTGTCTATTTTTAACACAAAATACTAAAATTGTTTCCCAGAGATTTCTTTATATACCTGATTACTAACCTTTTCTTCAATCCTTTAAGACATACCTGACTAAATCCATCACTTCCTTTCCTCTAGAATCCTTATTTGCATATGGCTTAGCTGCCCTGACTCCATCCTCACTATCCCTCTATCAATCCTTCATTTTGCCCTAGAAACCTCTGTTCTACAGTGAGTCAGCTACCAGTTAACTTGCTCCCTTTGTGTTCCTCAGCTGTATGATTTTGAAACAATCTTCTATCTCCCCCTCATCCAATAAATTACCAAGTTATGTCCACACTCCCAACCAAAGCTCTCTCTCTCAAATCCATTTCCTTCTTGCTATACCCACTAACACTACCTAGCTTAATTCTATCCTCATCACTTTTAATCCAGATTATTACAATAGAAAGCCTACCCCCCCATCCCATCTTGAAAACTGCTAACTCTACAATTCAACCTTCATGCAGTCACTAGAATTCTTTCCAAACTAAAAATGTGAATGTTACGTGTCTGCTTAAAATCCATCAATGGATTTTAATTTGATCCTTTAAGACTACCTTTCCTTTCCATGACTCAACATTTACACAATAAAATTTTCATAAATGAACCTCCTCCATATACCTCCTTTTAACTATACCTGTTTTTTGCTAACAATACCATGTAACTAGTAACCCTCTTTCATGGACACTTTATCTCTAACTAGCTCCCATCCTGTTAAACAAAATGAGAACAGCCACCCTAACCACATCACCACTCTTGCTCTAGCGCCGTATGTACCATGTCCATCATCTATCATCATTCTACTTCCCCTTTAGGTCTGTATCATCAGTTAAATCAAGCTTTCCAATTTCTCATCACCATCCTTTACCATAGTCATGACACAGTTTCAACTTCTTCAATGAATTTAGCACAGAGTTCATGTTTTTCCCAACCTATCCACATTCTGCCATCAACTTTAGCATCTCTGAAGATTGTTTAGTGCAAAGTAGAAAGCCATAGAGAGTTGGTTTCAAGGGAAAGATAACAAGCTTCAGTTTATCAAGTCTTCTTTTCAGTACAAATCAGAAACAGTATTATACCCAAATGGAAATATCCAGTAAGGTATACAAGGGGAACTTGAAATTAACAAAATGGTTAAGAAAAGTAGATGTCAATTTGATGACAATAAGTAAAAAATGATTAATGAAACTAGGTCTGATCTCAGGGAAGGCAATTTAAAAGAAGAACAGGCTAAGTGGTTATTATGGCCTTCTATGATGTTATGCCTAACCCTGGATCATTTGGTTTCCGTCCTCTTGCTCCAAGCTGCCAAGAATTACCAGATAAAGGGGGAGAATCCTTCGAAGGGAGTTCACCACAAGTTTATATTATTTTAATTTTGACTGAATACAACTTCTAAGCAACCCTTTATTCTCTTATCGTTGATTCATTAGCATGCAACAATTTCCAACTTATAAGTTTCAGACTCCTGGGGAGCTGCAGGATTAGCTACCTCAGTGGGTACCCAGAAGCATGCATTATATAAAGATTATCTCCCACATATATGAATTAACATTTTTCAAATATGCAGTCAATGTTGTGGTTAATAAAACACAAAGTCATGTAAGAGTACTGAATAGTAGCTTTTCTCTAATATGCATTTTCTCAATAAAAACTAAAAACACAACTACAGTCATGGGGGGGGTCCCACAAATTGTTTTGAAGTTATAGAGGTTGTCATCTTCAAAATATTGGTAACCACTGCCTGAAGAGTATTCCCCACAGCACTTAAATATCCACACTCTAAGCTTCCAATTATCCTCTGCCTTCTCCCACTTCTGCTTTCATTTTCCCAAGAAAATCAAACACATCCTCATATGTTCTCACCCAACTCAATCCACCTGAATTTATTTCTTCTATACTTCCATAAATATCTGATAATTTAGCAATTACTGGTGTATCTCTTCCTTTCTAAGACTAATTCAACAACATATATAGCTGATTCCATCTCTTACCTGGAGCCACTAACTTGATCTATCAAACAGGTTTAGTCTCTCCTTCTTCAAGTTTCTTCCTTTCTACCTAAAAACATTATCAGATTTCCCTTATTTGGACAACACTACTTGATTCTCCTCTATGTTCTAACTACTATTCTATCTCTTTTCTTCCTTTTGCTATCAAATGCTCTGGGTTAGCAAACTACAGCCTCAGCCAGCCACTTGTTTTTGCAAATAAGATTTTGCTGGAACAGCCACTCCCATTTCTTTAGGTATTACCTTAGGCTGCTTTCCCAAAAGGGCAGAGTTGCGTAGTTAAGAGATCATATGGCCTGGAAGCCTAAAATATTTCCTACCTGGCCCCTTGAAAAAGTTTGCCAATCCCTGGGGCTCCAAGCATGATCATTTCCTCTGAGAAAAGAAGGGAGCCATTAAAGATTCTGGAGCACTAATAAAGCACCATGAATAAAAAGCATTTAAAAAAAAAAAAGGCATTTCAAGACTACTAGCTTAACAACAGTTTGTAGGGCAGATATAAAAGAAGACCGTTTAGGAAACTACTGCAAGAGACTAGTCATTAGGCATAAAGAGAGGGAAATGAAAGGATGGAACTTTTTAAAGGAATAAGCATTAAGACTAGCTGACTACATGTGACGAGGAGACAAAGCTAATACCAAAATTTTAATCCACCATGATGTAGCTCTCAGAATTTGCAGTCTCTCCTACAATCTACCCTAGACTTACAGCTCTTCATATTAATATTTTCCTGTCTTACTGATTGTGGAGTTCCTAAAATCCTAATACTAATTCTGTATTTTCTGTGTACCAGGCATTCCCCACGCTTACTGAGCAAGAGGCAGCCCTAACAGAGTTGGTTGAATGAGAGCACAGGGCCAATGGCAGAGGTAGATAGAGTACTCACCTGTGATACCAAGCAGAGAGAGGGGAAGTAAGATTTCAGGTCCAGAACTGGCTCTAGCCAAACAGAAGCAGCAGCTACGAATCTGCTTACAGTAGAAGCAGTGTCTTTGGTATTCTCACATACTCCTGATGATCAGACAGACCACCATTAGAGTAGCCACTGGTAAGAGAGTCACATGAGAAACAAGCCAAAAAACAAGACCAAAAGCTGAGGATTTAAATGGAGTAGACCCTATTGGTCTTTTGTCTAAGAAAAGCAGTCTTCCATATTAAAGATGATACTACTTTCAAAATGGCCAATATGATACTAACCTTCAGTAACAGAGTCTTCACATCCCACAAGGTTGAGAAGGATATCATCATCCTTATCATCGTCTTCACTTCCCAGTAGCATCCAGCTTTCCACATTATCACTTTCTGAAATAGTGCTCTCTTCCTCATCACTAGAACTGACCTCTATAATCATGACCTCTCGGATTCCACTTGATCTCTCTTCAGGTTTAGTTTTCTCAATATCCCTCTCACATTCCTTATTAGCCAACTCATTAGAATGAAGAGTAGCAGAAGGACCTTGGGCCTTTTCTTGTGCTTCCACTCTAACATTCTTTCCTTTACATTTGTAAATACTATCTTCATCAGACAAAGTGATGACCTCTGACCCATCTGATAGCTGGATGGCCTCACTATCTGAAAGGACAATTAAGTTCTTCTGATCTGGTTTAGTAGTTGATGATTCAGAATTCCCAGCGTTCTCTTCTTCACATTCTTCCTCCTTGATCATGTTACCAAGATCTTGGGCATAATGAACTTGGCTGTATAGCTGAAATTCCACCTCACTATCAACACTCAGTTCACTGGATGACTCTTCATGATAAAGGTCATCTTCATATGCTTCTACAGTCTCGTAGCCACCAAACATCATGGAAAGTCAGTAACTTTGATGCTGTAAAAGAGAAAGTCATATAAAGAATGTATTATAAAAGTTCAGATCATTCCTATTTAGTATACAATATCACGCCTAAAAGCCAACTTCTATGTTGTGAAGGCCATCACTATTCTCAAACACATTAAAATAACTTTTTTGCAGGGATTTCTAAATCCTGTTATGACCTACTGTAATAACGCCCACTCTTCTCAAATGAGAATAAATACCGACAAATCGAGTTATAGTTATTAATGGAAATACAGCTATGTGTTGCTTAATAACAAGGATACATTCTGAGAATTGTGTTGTTAGGCGATTTCATCATTACAGGATCATAGAGTGGACTTACACAAACCTAGATGGTACAGCCTCCTACAAACTTAGGCTATATGGTCCAGTCTATTGCTCTTGGGTTACAAACCTGTACAGCATGTTACTATACTGAATACTGTAGGCAACTGTTTAACACAATGGCAAGTATTTGTGTATCTAAACATAGAAAAGGTAAAAATATGGAATTATCTTATGGGACCACTGCCATAAATGTGGTCCACTGATGACCAAAACATCATTATGTAGCATATGTCTGTATCATATTTCTAAGATATATTAGAAAGGAAAAACAGGTTGAGATCCACTGCTTGATGCTAAACACCTGTTCTCCAAAATGTTAAAAATTGCAAAATGATTCTCAGCAGCTCTCAGTATTCCATTCATCCTTCATCTTTTCCTTGGTTGTGGTTCTCTATCTCATCTTTTCAGGTATGCATTCTCATACAGGAATATTACTTCAACTATGACTGAAATCCACAACAGGAAACAATTATCATATTTATTGTTTGGGTGTAGATGTTTATTCTCACCTAACAAATTAATCTCATGGCCTTAGGATCCTTGGCCAAAAGAATACATAAAAATATATGAAAAATCTGCTTACTTCCATGATAATTATAAAAATGTATATGAAATACAAACTTAATAATTAAGACCTAAAATTGAGGCAAAACTCCCAGCTTTGGGAATAAATGCATAAAGTGAAATACTGTACTTTCTACTGTGAATTAAATCCTTCTCAGGCTTCAACTCAGCATAAACATCACTCCCTCAGGCCAGGCACAGTGGCTCACGCCTGTAATCCTAGCACTCTGGGAGGCCGAGGCGGGTGGATCACTCAAGGTCAGGAGTTCGAAACTAGCCTGAGCAAGAGCGAGACCCCGTCTTTACTATAAATAGAAACAAATTAATTGGCAAACTAAAAATATATATAAAAAATTAGCCGGGCATGGTGGCACATGCCTGTAGTCCCAGCTACTTGGGAGGCTGAGGCAG
>CAUYRT010007007.1:0-47097 GCA_963574885.1 Lepilemur ruficaudatus
CTCCTCTTCTATTCAACATAGTGCTCAAAGTCCTAGAAATAGCAATTAGGTAAGATGGTGGTATTAAGGATATCCAAGTAGGTGCAGATGAGCTTAAACTCTCGCTCTTCGCTGATGATATGATATTATATCTAGAAAACCCCATGGATTCTTCCAAGAGACTCCTTGATTAGATAAATGAATTTGGTAAAATCTCAGGTTATAAAATCAATATACACAAATCAGAGGCATTCATATATGCCCAAAATAGTCAAGCCGAAACTCAAATCAAAAAGGCAATACCTTTCACTATAGCCTCCCAAAAAATTAAATATCTAGGAGTAAATTTAATGAAAGATACAAAAGACTTATACAAGGAGAATTACGAAACACTAAAAAAAGAAATTGTAGAAGATGGAAAAAGATGGAAAAATCTGCCTTGTGCATGGATTGGTAGAATCAATATTGTTAAAATGTCAATTTTACCTAAAGTGAGCTACAGAATAAATGCAATCCCCATCAAAATACCATCTTCCTTCTTTACAGAACTAGAAAAAATAATTCTTCACTTTGTATGGAATCAGAAAAGACCTCGTATAGCCAAAGCAACCTTAAGCAAAAAGAACAAACTGGGAGGCATCAGTCTTCCAGACTTCAAGCTGTACTATAAAGCAATTATAATCAAATCAGCCTTTTATTGGCACAAGAACAGAAGCATTGATCTTTGGAACAGGACTGAGAATCCAGAGATGAAACCATCTGCATATGGTAACCTAATCTTTGATAAACCAGACAAAAATATACATTGGGGGAAAGAATCTCTTTTCAATAAAAGGTGCTGGGAAAACTGGATAGCTACATGCAGAAAAATGAAACTGGATCCCTACGTCTCACCTCTCACAAAGATACACTCAAGATGGTTAACAGACCTAAACCTAAGGCAGGAAACCTTAAGAATCCTAGAAGAGGAGGTTGGGAAGACCCTCTCAGACATTGGCCTAGGCAAAGAATTCTTGAAGAAGACCCCCAAAGCAATTACCGCAGCATTAAAAATAAATGGGATCTGATCAAATCAAAAAGCTTCTGCACAGCCAAAGAAACTGTCACTAGAGCAAACAGACAACCCACAAAAAGGGAGAAAATATTCGTTCTCTACACCTCTGACAAAGGTCTGATAACAAGAATCTACCTAGAACTCAAAAGAATTAACAAGAAAAAAATCAAACAACCCCATTTATAGATGGGCAAAGGAGATGAACAGAAACTTTCCCAAAGACAGAATGGCCAGCAAACATATAAAAAATTTCAACATCTCTAATCATTAGAGAAATGCTAATTAAAACCATAATGAGATACCACCTAACCCCAGTGAGATTGGCCTCTATCAAAAAATCCCAAAACAAAAAATGCTGGTGACGATGTGGAGAAACAGGAACACTCTTACACTGCTGGTGGGACTGCAAATTAGTGCAACCTCTGTGGAAAAGAATTTGGAGATTCCTCAAAGAGCTAAAATTAGAATTACCATTCGATCTAGCAATAGCATTATTAGGCATCTACCCAAAAGAGCATAAGACATTCTATTATAAAGACATCTGCACCCGAATGTTTATGGCAGCACGATTCACTATTGCTAGGTTGTGGAAACAACCCAAGTGCCTGTCAATTCATGCGTGGATTGTTAAAATTTGGTATATGTTTACAATGGAATATTACTCAATTTTAAGAAACAACAGTGAGCTAGCACTGCTTATATTATCCTGGATTAAGCTTAAGCCCATTATTCGAAGTGAGGTGACACAAGACCCGAAGAATGGGCCCCACATGTACTCGCCATCAAATTAGTACTGACTAACACTATGTTGCTCAAATGGTGGTGGTGTTCACTAGGGATGTGGGGGTGGGGGGTAGACCCACGTCTGAGGGATGGGGTGAGCACTGTGGAGGGGGGGCATGCTTGAAATGTAGCTGGGGAAGGGAATTAGGGGTCTCAATAGGTGGAAGGAAATCTTCTAAAATTGATTTACGTGAATAGCTGTACAACTTGTAAATTTACTAATAATCATTTGATTGTACACTTAAAATGGAGTAATGGCATGGTATGTATATTATACTTCAATAAAGAAAAATAAATAAATAAATAAATAACCTGCTTAGTCCAACCAGGTGCAGTGGCTCATGTCTCCAATCCTAAAACTTTAGGAGGCCAAGGTCAGAGGGTCATTTGAGCCCAGGAGTTTGAGACCCAGTCTGGGTAACACAGTAAGACTGTGTATCTACAAATAATAATAAAAAAAAATTATGTGGTCATGGTTGCACATGCCTGTAGTCCTATTCAGGAGGCTAAGTGAAGAGGATCACTCAAGCCCAAGAGTTTGAGGTTGCAGTAAGCTAGGATAGCACCACTGAACTCCATCTAGCCCAGGGGACAGACTGAGCTGCTGTCTCAAGAAATTGCTTATTTCTTAGGTCTTGGCTATGAATTAAGGTTATTAAAAGTTAAAATTCTGACTGACACATGGTAATCAAAGTTAGAGATAAGAAGAAAAACAATTCTACATCAAGAGTGTATAAAGAATGTAAGATGTGTTTTTTTGGTGAAAAACAACATGCCTAATTTAGAGGATATTTAAAGGTCGTACTAAATTAAAACAATAAAAGAAAGGAAAATGACATAAACTGGATACAGAAAATTGGAGAAAGAAAAAGAATGGGAAAAATTGTAAAAGGTTAAAAAGGTTTATAGAAATCTTATGTGGTTAGAGCTGATTCAGATTAATTAACCTTTTTAATAAAAGGTTTTATTAAAATTAGCTTTGATAATAATACCATAATATAAGTATAAAACTTGGTATTCCCTTTTAAATAAGATTTCCATGAAGTATTAATAAAAGATAATAAAAGACTTTTGTTCATCTTTTGAGTAAACTACGGGGAAAAAAATGACCAAATTTCTTCATCTAAAGCTTCCTTACCATGACCATTTTAACTCCTGTCCTATTTGTTCTTGGAGACTTCCTTCTTATCTTCATAGAGATTGAGAAACCCTTTCATTCGTAAAATAATCTGTTAGTAAAATACATCCAATTTTTTAGCATTTCTATTGTGTGTACCACCCTCAGTCTTCTAGACTGGTAAAATATACAAATGGGGTAATAAAAAGCCAACTAGCAAAGTTTACAGAAATCTTTAACCTTCCCTGGCCTAAGATTCTTCTCTTGCTATTATTTAACATGTTTTACTCTGTTTGGAAAACATTAGCTTTCTTTTTTTAAAATAATAACAGAAAGGCCCACACATAGATGAAGTAGCCTATAACCACCTCTTTTTTTTTTTTTTTTTTTTTTTTTGAGACAGAGTCTCACTCCGTTGCCCGGGCTAGAGTGAGTGCAGTGGCGTCAGCCTAGCTCACAGCAACCTCAAACTCCTGGGTTGAAGTGATCCTTCTGTCTCAGCCTCTCGAGTAGCTGGGACTACAGGTATGCGCCACCATGCCCGGCTAATTTTCTATATATATTTAGTTTGCCAATTAATTTCTTTCTATTATTAGTAGAGACGGGGTCTCGCTCTTGCTCAGGTTGGTCTTGAACTCCTGACCTTGAGCAATCCGCCCGCCTTGGCCTCCCAGAGTGCTAGGATTACAGGCGTGAGCCACCGCGCCCGGCAACAACTAGAGCTTTATAGTAAGATGTGAGAGGAATTCTCACTGGAGGGCAAGAGATCATAACAATAGAGTTTCCCACTTCAGTGTAGGTTTTATTATAAATGTGAAATTATGAAAATTAGAAGGTCCATAACCTTCTCAAACAAGCAGATTTAGCACTCCATGCATTTCCTGTCCCTTGTAGCATCTTGGATAACTACAAAGCGCTATGCCAATACAAGGTATTTTCTTTTTTTTTTTTTTTTTAATCAGTGACCATTTTAGTGACGCATAGTGTAAGCATAATGTTAGAATACCAAGAGGAAAAGAAAATATTTGATTAAATAACAAAAGGTCCAGTGCATGGTTTCGGTTTTATAAACTTATGATTAAACTAAGGAAATTTAGCCTTTCTCATCTGTGAAAAAATAAACTCACCAGCCTGACCTGTTTTTATCACCATGCTAATGGCTATATACTTTTTCCTGTGTTCTAGTCCAGAGAGGTAGGGAGTCTTTTTTCCATCAAAGACTATGACACATAGAAAAATGTAAAAAATATATATGTATATATCATAAGTAAAGACCAGCTTAGTTTAGAAAATGATATTTTTGAAAAGGATAAAAGCATTCAGGAAGAAGGTGAGGTAAGCAGTGGAAGAGAATAAAATTTAGAAGAAAGCATCTAGAAAGAGGAGTGAAAGCAATATTAGAAGGGCAAGATTAGCTTAGCCTCCCCTACCACCACAGTCACCCTCCCCTTCTTTCCTGCCCTAGAGCCGTTCACCACTCTCCGTTTCACACCGTGCCCACCCACGTGTACCATCTACCCCCGTCAGGTAAAATCCATTCACAGCTAAAACCCTGCTGTGCTGAAGCAGCCTCGTTTCCCCCAGCACAGCAGAGACCTGCCACCAGGCCACAGTTGTCCAGAGTCCACTGCATTAGGAACCCTCCCCTCAGCTCAACCCTGGCACCCTGGATCCTCACCACATCACCCCCATCACTCTCTCCACTTGTTTTCATTTACATCTTTCCATCAGGAGCTCACTGCTTAGTCCCTGTTTGGTGTGGGGGCGCTACCTCAGGGGAAAGTCCTCCCCCATGTGGGACGAAGGACTTAAAGTATACACATACATACTTCCTTTGCTGTGCTCCCAAAAGTACAGTGAATTTTCACCAAGAGAACATGGGTAGGGCTGCTCAAGTCCAATTAGATTATTCCAAGAACCAAATCTAGCCTGTGAGCTAGGGTTCAATCAATCACATTTCTTATCACTGTCATTCAGGAGGAATTGGCCATCTCTCTAGCCCTGTCAGCCCCCAGCATGCTAAGGTTTCTCCCTGGATGAGAGTAAAGAAATATGACAGTCAGAAGAGGCATGGGGTGAAGAAAGGAAGTTCTTCCAAGGAAGAATAAGGGGTGGGTTGCCCCTCAATAACAAATGCCATGGGTTGCTGTACTTCCCTCTAAAATACAAAAAAGTGTAACACTGTAAAATTTCACCAATCTAACTCTTAATATGTGCTTGAGATGTTTACTTATAGCATGAAACATAACCAGTTTATCCTTGAATGCTTTCGAAGACACCAGGAAGCATTTTAACAAGTCATGCTGTCCATTGAGATGAGTTCTGCAGTTGAACATTTCCCCCTATGCATTCTTATCCAATCCTCTGCCCCCGAAAGAGTTGTGGCTAACATCTATGCTTGCTTTATTTTTTTGTTTGTTTTGTTTTGCTTCTTGACTTCGAGTAGATGAATAACAAGATGCTTTTCCCTCCTCTAGAACATATCCTCCCCTGAGAGTTCCCCTGCGCATAGGCCCGAGTCCCTGTCACCCGAGGTAGTTATCACACCATCTGAATCACACTTGGAGGCTGAGAGTGAGTGTGTATGAGTGTGTTGCTGAGTGTGTGGGGAGGGCTGGGGATCCAGGTGAGTGGGGTGATGGGCTGGAGGGTGGCCAATCAGTCGCAGTAAGTTGAACGACTCTTCTGTATGACTATGACTTTGCAGGACTGTCAATGTAGATGGAGGAAAATGAAGCAGCTGTGTGTGTGTGTATGTATGTGGGGTTGGTTTTTGTTGTTTGGGGGAGGGGGTGGCTGCTGTAAAGAATAGAACTAGATGTCAAGTGTCAAGGATGCTGAATGTAGTAGGAGCCTTGTTAAAGAATAATAAATAGGGTCTGTTTGTTAACAAATTAGGAAGTTTGCATCAGAAGTTGGTATAGGCTGTCTTTTGATATTTATTATATTGAGTTGAAAAAGGAACCGCTTGTGTTGAAAGAATTGGGCAGTGACTTATGCCTTTTTCTAGGGTTAATCTGACAACTTTGTATAACCAAAAGTTTGGGGCTTTGGTTGATAGATTGAGCGGCTTCTTTAGGAAGAGAAAGTCATTCTGTCTCTCAGCTTTCCTATATTTTCTCTGTAGCTTCTTACTGGGTGCACAAGGAAACTGCGTCAGTCCCTGGCTTTGTGTCACAGGCCACCATTCGGCAATGGTTGGGATATGGTACTGTACAAGTGATATCTCTTAGGATGTCGATTGAGTGCTTTTCTCAGAAACTCTACTGCTATGCAGATGTTAAATTCAAATTTTAGTGCTAGAGTTTCTGTTACTAGCTTTGCACAAATGTAGTGATTAACTCTGTGAATCTACATGGGACCTTTTTTCTCTTAAAGATGAAGTTTTAGTCTCTCAGAAATGTTTAACTGAACTTTATTTAACCCCAACCCCTTCCAATAAAAAATTAGGGCTAAACTTAGTGATAGTATACCAAATTCTGAATCAGTAGGATTTTAATGGGTCAGTGTGAAACTGAAAAAGATTGTATTACACTAGTATACTAGAGATTTTTGAGGTATTTTGACTATCTTGTTAGGAAAGTAAAGTTTGCTGTCCTCAGTTGTTAAGGATTCTAAGATAGCATAATTTGGAGACGGACATGGTGTGGTATCTGGGTTTCTGGTACCATTCTTTGTAGAGAATTGGCTATAGTTGACCTAGTGATGGAAAATCTTGATGTTAGGAACTTATGATAACCAAATAGTAGGTGGGGCTTATTTTTGGTGCATTTCAACATTTCCGAATCTCTGCAGTGATGAGCATTAGTGGCCTTGTGATTTGTTGACATACATTAGAGGATAAAGAAAGAATTGAGTGTCCAGACACTTGTATGAGAAACACACCTACTTAACAGTGAAAGTGAGTGAAGAACTGATTGGTTGATGTCTTCAATGCCATCCTTGTTTACTGAACCAGTAACTTAAACACTTGCCTTTCCGTCTACCTTCTCCTTTCCTCCTCCCTTCCCCCTTCCCCACCTTCCTTCAGTATTAATTCAGAAATGAATAACACCAGGAGCCAGTTGTCTTAAAACACCAGTCTCACCTCTGTAGGGTTCATGGGGCTCAAGTAAATTCCAAGTATACCATTTGTCCCTTAGTGTAGTGCAAGGAGACTCAGCAAACCCAATGAAAGGCTAAGCAGGCAAAATAGTCACGTTTGGCCAATTAGCTAATTCAAATGTTCCCAGTATTCCCATCTGGAAAGACTTGAAAGCAATTTGGGAAAGGCCGGGATTCTTTAGTAATCTGGCCTATATACGCTCTTGCGACGTGGGACTTTTACAGATGATAATGGCTTTTTCTCTTCTACATCCCTCTTATTTTTCTCTGTTCACCTGTGTCCCTCTTACCTCCCCTCCTTTCTGCCCTTTGACTTTTTCCTGTCTCCCCTGCCCCATGTCTCCGTTGATTTTTATTCTTTCAGCTTTGTCACCGAAAAGACCTGGATTTGACAAAAGTAGGATACCTTGACTCCAACACTAACAGCTGTACTGATAGACCTTCCCTGCTCAACTCAGGTCATTCTGACCTGGCTCCTCATCCCTCCATTGGGCCCACTTCTGAGACTGGCTTCCCAAGCAGGAGTGGAGATGGACATCAGACCCTTGTGAGAAACTCAGACCAGGCATTTCGAACAGAGTTCAACTTGATGTATGCCTACTCCCCTTTGAACGCTATGCCTCGAGCAGATGGATTGTATCGAGGGTCTCCTCTAGTGGGAGATAGGAAGCCTTTACATTTGGATGGGGGATATTGTTCTCCTGCAGAAGGATTTTCCAGCAGATATGAACATGGCTTTATGAAAGACCTCTCTCGTGGATCCATGTCACCTGGTGGCGAAAGGGCCTGTGAGGGAGTCCCACCTGCCCCCCAGAACCCACCGCAGAGGAAAAAGGTAAGTATTTCGTGTTACATAGACCCCCTTTAAAGAATGTTAACCACATAATTCAGTAGACATTAAACAAGTTCCTGCTATGTGTTTGGCGCTGTTCTCAGATAAATAAGACATAGTCTGTGCCATGTCCAGTGAAAGACATACTGTTTTAATACAATTTGGTGAATATTGTAAATATTCAGCAAATTTAAATGCTTATTACTATGTGCCATGTACTTGGTAGGCAATTCAAAGGTTAAAGCAATGAAAGAGAGTAATAATTCTTTATTAAACTTCCCAAGTTCTAGCACTGTGTTAAGCTCTTCAAATACATTTTATCTTTACAATAATCCTATAAGATAATTTCCCATTTTGCAGGTGAGGAAACTAAGGCAAGTTGAGTAACTTGCCCAAGGTCACAGAGCTAGTAAATAGAGGAGTCAGGACACTACCCAGATCTGTCTTGATTCCACATTGCATGCTTGCATTGTCACCGTGCTGTATTGCCACGTAGGTTCTGCCCTCATGGAGCTTATAGCAAGTGAGACTGAGCTTTAGCAGATAATTATATTAATAAATAAGTAGTTATAGTAGTGATGGATGCTCCAAAGGAGTTGTTCCCATATGGTGATACCATATTAGCAGGGAGACTTGACCTAGTCAGATATGTAGAGAACAAACTTTGAGAACAAACGAGATCCTTAGCCAGTGTGAGGGATGGGCTTAGCGTAAGAGTAGCAGGTTACTAACTTAGCCGGCAAATGAGGGTGGGGTATGTTACCATAGTGGGAGCAGAACAAGGAAATGCGTGATACTCCACCGGCGGGCAGAAGGGATGTAGTGTGTCGAGTGTTGTTGGGGTGTCAGGCGGAAGGCAAGGAGAGCCAGGAGTTACGTCCAGTGGAGCTGGACAAGGCCAGGCCTTTGAAAGCTTGTTAACAGGTTGGGACACCACTTGCTAAGTAATGCCTGATCTAGAAATCACAGTGCCAAAAATGTGCTTTTCCTAGCAGTCATTCTCAACTATGGCCATTTGGAGATGGATGGGAGTATTTTGGGTTGTCACAGTGACTTGCATATATTGGGCAGGGTCTAGGATGCTAAATGTCCTATATGTGAGATGCTGTCACACAATGCCAGAATATCTGTAATGTCCTCATCGTAATGTCTTCTAGTGGCTTTTTATATTTTCTTTACAATGAAATACTTTACTGGAATTTAATATTATGAACTTTTTTCTCAAAGATTACATACTAAAAAATGCATATACAGAATTGTCTTTTCATATTTTTTGTTACATTTTATATTTGGACAAAAAAAAAAAATGAGAGCCGCAAGGGGATAGAAAAAGGAGAAAACACCAGCAGATAATTTGGAATAAGATAGTAATGGGTTTCAAAGACTGTTGCATGAATAGCACTGAACTATCAGAAACACACATAAGCAGCATGGTGGCCAATGGAAGTCGGAATCCACTAAGGCTGTGGTCTCAACACCTGGGCGGCAGACCAGTACTGGTCCCTGGCCTGCTAGGAACGGTGCCACACGACAGGCGGTGAGCAGAGTGAGTGAAACTTCATCTGTATTTACAGCCGCTCTGCAGTCACCGCGTAAGCTCCACCTTCTGATTGGTGGTGGTGTTAGATTCTCACAGGAGCACCAACTCAACTGTCAGCTGCACGCTCCTTATGAGAATCCAGTGCCTGATGATCTGAGGTGGAGCTGAGGCAGGGATGCTAGCGCCGGGGAGTGGCTTCAAATACAGATTATCATTAGCAGAGAGGTTGGGCTGCACAATAAATACAAAGCTCTTGAATCATCCCAAACTCCATCCCTCCCCAGACCCCACCCCCATCCATGGAATAATTGTCTTCCATGAAACTGGTCCCTGGTGCCAAAAAGGGTGGGGACTGCTGCACTGAGGAAGGAGTATGTAACAGCTCACCTGCTGGGTGGAGAATAAAACAAACATGGAAACAATCTTGGATTTCTGGTTTCATTATTACTCACAAAAGTGATTGAAATCATGGACCATTTCTGAAATTTATTGGGCACCTGCAGTATGCCAAGTTCTCTGCTGGATATTAAAGATAAATATCCGAATATATTTGGTCTTGGCCCTCAGAGAACTTACAGGTTAGTCAGGAAACACACAAGACACTTAAAAGGTCCTGCAGCCAGTGTAAGCACAGTGTATGGTAACAGCAAAGAGGAGGAATACTAGGTGGGCAGGGGAGGGGGATCTGTTGTGAAGGAGTAAGGTTTACGCAGATGAGGAGCTTGGAGAAAAGTTGCCAAGTGTAGGTTTCCTAGAGCTAGCTTGCTAAGGTATCAACTGGAAATAATTTCTACACCTTTTATGTTTCCCTCTATGTAAGACAGAGACAGTAACAAATCCCTATGTGTATGTTGAACAGTTGAACATATTTAAGAACCCTGGCACACTGGCTTTTTCTTTTTTTTTTCTTCTCCCTTCTCCCTTTTTTAAAAAAATAACTCTAGAGATTCCTAGGGAGTGCAGAAGAGCTATCAGAATCGCCTGGGTGGCTTTTTCGAACTACACGAGCTTCCAGTTCTCCACTCTCTTTTCTAGGTGCTCCCATGGGTGTAAATAACTATGATAGTACACATTTGTTACTAGTGTGTCTTTCTAGGTAAGAAAAACTTACAGGTTTTTCTGAAGGCCAAAAAAAAGGTAGTGCTCTACTTGATGAACACCATTCTTTAAAAATGTCATCTCCTGGCTTATTCTCTTCCTCTTACCAATTTCTGACTGGCTTAAATATGTAGTTGTGCTCAGATCTCTGTCACGCCTGGAAAAAGTTATCACGGCTAGTGCCTGCGTTGTTTGCATGGCTTGACTAGTGGTTGACTAAGGTTTCATCTTTCCTTCTTTCCCCATTGCTAGCGATCCACCAATGATATCCAGCCGTAGTACTGTTTCTTTTTTCCTTTTTAGGTATCCCTGCTGGAATACCGAAAACGGAAACAAGAAGCCAAGGAAAATTCTGCTGGTGGGGGAGGTGACTCTGCACAGAGCAAAAGCAAGTCTTCAGGAGCTGGGCAAGGCTGCAGTAACTCTGTTTCTGACATTGGTGCCCACGGCGTGCAGGGATCCTCAGCCCGAACTCCATCTTCTCCGCACAAGAAATTCTCCCCATCTCATTCCTCCATGTCCCATTTGGAGGCGGTAAGCCCGTCAGATTCCAGAGGCACTTCTTCATCTCACTGCAGACCTCAAGAGAATATCAGCAGTAGGTGGTAAGTTTATAATTAAACTCGAAAAGAAGCATATATCTAGGATCATTCCCAGTTTTACCTAAAATATATGGAAAACTTTATCTGAGAGAGCCAGCCGACAGTGCCATCTGTCTGTTCGGCTGATGTAATAGTGTCAGCTGCACCCTCCCAGCTTGCGGAAGTACAGAATTACCACAAGCCTGTGGAGCAGCCCCTTGAACAACATAGTTGTGGATGCACAGGAGCTATTTTATTTGGTGGGCATTAACACTGCCTCTTCTGTTTTCTCAGTTTGCGTGAAAGGTAAGTTAAGAGTTCAGCCAAGTTCCAACTGAATTAATGAATGTCTCTATTCCACACAGCTAACATATACGGGACAATAAGACATTCTGAAAGACCTTGAATGGTTTAGGGGAGACCACAAACAAAAAAATAAATAATGCTGGTGGCGAGAACTGAGGATTAAATGCATGAAATAGAGAATGAAGTACTGGAGTTCAGGGATCATGAACTGAAGAAATGAGTCTGGAAAAGAAGACATGGCTCGAATGATACTCATTTATCTGTGAAACCTTTATTAAACTTCAGTGTGTCAGGCACATGATTTCACAGAGGAGAAAAGTTAGCATTTCAGAATGGGAGTTAAAGGAAGTTAACATCCATAATCCATGCTTTCCTTGATTTGTGTTTTAAGTGTTTTTTCTTTTTTCTTTTGTGCCTGACATACTTTGAGGCAGAGGAAATATCTTGTTTTAAATTGGTCCTGAAGAAAGTAATCTATAAGAGGTTGTTGTAAGAGAATGTCAGACTCTTAACTCTTAAGTCCTGTGGCTTAAACTTGCACCCTGTTGCCTCACAGGATGGTTCCCACGTCAGTAGAACGACTCCGAGAAGGAGGGAGCATCCCGAAGGTCCTCCGAAGCAGTGTGAGGGTGGCCCAAAAAGGAGAGCCCTCTCCCACATGGGAGAGTAACATCACAGAGAAAGACTCAGGTGAGCCCATGGCTTCCTTCTGCCAGCCAGGTTCAGGGACTTGTGAGCCAAGCTCTACACAATGTACACCACATACTGGGATGAGGTGAGTCAGTTTCTGACACAGCTGGGCTCTGATACATGCTAGGCTCCAGCCCAGTCTTGCTCTTTTGGGTTACAACATTTGTAAGATCTAGCGTTGCTTGCTCTTTGTCTGCTCTTTTTTCCCAAGGGATACCTTTCTGTAACTCTCATCTCTCCAAAGTCCTGGAAATCCACCTCGATGAAGGATGAAGAGAAAGGAGGAGACGGGAAGCAGATCAGGCATTTACAATATAGCCCATAATTAACCACTCCTTTTGCCCTTCTGGCATGCTGCACTCACCCGATTTGTCACAGAGAGCAGCATGGGTTGGTGATGGCATTGGTGATTTGAATGAACAGTGGCTATTTTTCACTTATTCTAAAAAGCCAAGTTGATTTTTTTATATTACCTTCCAGACCCTGCAGATTCAGAAGGCCCAGAGACATTGAGCTCAGCACTCTCTAAAGGAGCAGCCGTTTACAGCCCTTCCAGATACAGCTACCAGGTGAGATGAGAAATTGCCAATCTTTGGGCTTACGTGTGTGTTCCGGGTTCCAAATGTTTTGTGATCCTGGCCATTCTTTGCAGTTGAGATGCTGTCTTTGCATATAGTTTCAGCAGCCTTGGAAGCAAATCATCATCTGCTCACCCTCAGGTAATAAATTATACCAGAAAATAAATAAGATTATCAAAGACAGCCATTTTACTGCCTTTGGTATCCTAAAAAGAACAAATGGTTAAAAAGATGAAGAATTTTTTTAAAGTAGAGTATTGTAAATATTCCCAAGCCATTTAAGGGACTTGTTCACCTGCTTATGCTTTTCCTCCCAACTCTTTCTAGCTCCTGCAGTGTGATAGTCCACGGACAGAATCACAAAGCCTCCTTCAGCAAAGCTCCTCCCCCTTTAGAGGACATCCCACCCAATCTCCAGGATACAGTTATCGAACTGCTGCACTGAGACCTGGAAACCCCCCCTCTCACGGTTCTTCAGAATCATCCCTCTCCTCCACGTCCTATTCCAGCCCTGCCCACCCTGTGTCCACAGACTCGTTGGCCCCATTTACGGGGACACCAGGGTATTATAGCAGCCAGCCACATTCTGGAAACAGCACTGGCAGCAGTCTTCCACGGAGGAGCTGCTCTTCTAGTGCTGCTAGCCCTACCCTGCAGGGACCCTCAGACTCGCCACCCTCAGACTCAGTTTCTCAGTCCAGCACAGGAACTCTGAGTTCCACCTCCTTTCCTCAGAACTCTCGGTCGTCATTGCCATCAGACTTACGGACTATCAGTCTGCCCAGTGCTGGGCAGTCATCTGCCTACCAGGCCTCCAGGGTATCTGCGGTTTCCAATTCACAGCACTACCCACACCGTGGGGGTGGGAATGTGCACCAATACCGACTCCAGCCGCTGCAAGGGTCAGGAGTCAAGACTCAGACAGGACTTTCCTAGGGCTTCTGGATTTGGGCAAACAGAACTGAATGAGCCCATAGCTGCTTCCTTCCAGCTGCCTCTGGAACCTAGGCCGAGCATATTGCTGGGGAAGGGGGGGTATAAGGTGCCAGAGAATTGGGTCTGGTGGACAAGAAACAAGACTTGTGGTTGAGGTTGGCCTCTGGCCTTGGAGAAAGCTGTAAATCTTGTCTGAAGCAGAGACTATAAAGAAGTTTCTCCCTGCTGTTAAGGGTACATTGTTGACAAGCAAATGGTGTTTCGGTTAGTAATGGTTCAAAGTGCAATGAGTTGTGTTGAAGCCTCCGTCTCCCATCCTTGCCTGTAGCCTATAGTCACTTGTGCAGTGAGGACATCTTTTTAAATTTAAAAAAAAAATTTTCAAAGGAAAAAAAAAAGCCACTTTTGAAGCCCCAAGCCATCTGAGTAGTAGTAGGGGTTTATGCACTTAAGAAGAAAGGTAGGTATCTAAATGTTTGCCCTAAGAGAACCATTCCAAAAGCAGATATCTGGCCAAGGTGTTTCCACCAAAAATACTCCCTACCTTTGTCTTAAAATCACTGAGAATTACACGGGGATAGTAAAGCTTGGAACATGCTCTGAGGGGTACCTGGCTCTTTGAAGAAGAGCTCGTGGTCAGTTTTTGATGATCCGGGAGCAGACTGTCCCCCAGCTGTTACCATCATACCCCTCCATCCCAAGATATTTCACAGCTCAGTAATGTATGAAGTAGACAGAAGAGGAAAGAGAAGTGAGATAGGCCAATTGCATTGCTTATTTACCAGCTTTTGGCAATGAGTTTGAGTAGGAAGGATACTGAGTGGTTTGGGAATGCTTTGAATTTTATCACTTCTCACCCAATTAATCAGGAGTTGACGATCCCGTTAGCAGGACCGCCTCCCTGATTGGGGAGCACGCACTCGTGACTGCAGGGTAAGAGTGGGAGGATGGGTGTGTGGAGTGGCACCGACAGGACTGTGATTGTGTGTGGGCCTACCCCACTGTTTTTTGGGGGATGCATACGTGAGAGTGGGCCCGGTGAGAGTTACCAAGCCACCCACACCCCTGACACTGTTCTGGAAGAGAGTTGAGAGCAGACTGGCTTCTCCCCATCAGTGCATTGTGCCTGTTGTACACCCCTGGAGGAGCCCTGGAGCCCACCCAGGTGGGGTACACAATCTTTTTAAATTCCATACGGTTGCCAGCTTATTTCTTTCACTTGTTTACTGTAATATCTGGCGTGTTTTTATTTATCTAATTTTGTATTCAGTTATAACCATGGTAGGGTAGTGAATATATGACAGGTGTAATCCCTGGTGCTGCAGTGGACCTTCTTTTCTTTTGGACAAGATAATACTGTGAGTCTCCCTCCTTCCTTACCTCTAATTTGTTTTCTCCTTTTTTTCCTCCAGCCTCTTGCATCCCCTTCTTTTCTACCCTGTCCTATAACTATCATATGCACAGTCTTCTCTCTTTGTGTGTGACTGTTACAAAATTTCACTTTTCAAAATTGAAATCAGGTGTTTGCTCAAATGAGGGGAGATTTTTTTTAAATGCTGAGACCTCAGCACAGTACTTTTCTTTTTGTTGTTTCCCCAACAAACCCATCAGTCTGGGAGAGCCTTGGGAGTGGAAATCATGTTGCCTGGGATGCTGGTTTCTTTGTATATTATATAAAACGTATGTAAATGTCTCTCCATTTGGGCTGGGGTTTGCATTCTCCCCTTGGCTCTAGGGGAGAAGCCAGCGGGCAGGCGGCCCTCACCCTGCCTGGCACGTGCAGAGACCCCAGCCACTCTGTGTGGGCAGGGTGCTGTCAAGACCAGACCTCTGGGGGGGGTGGGGGCGGGGGGTGGGGGGAACTCTTGGAAGGGAAGAAGTATCACTTCTTTCTCAAGTGGAGTGTTTACACCTTGCTGTAACATTTGAACTTTCACAAGAGATGTAATAATTTTGATAATAAAATTCTTAACCATAATAATCATAAAGTTGAGAACTTCTTTGTCTAATTCTATGACCTTACCTTGCCTGGTTTTCCTAATCCTATCCTTACCTGAGAAGGACAAGGTGGACCCACATTCAGGAGAATGTGCTCTTGGTGGAGGTTTTTTTGCCCATAATGGGGCCAAGAACACTAAGCTTCCTTCAGCCTTTTATGATTGAGGTCAGGCTAGCGTTAAGGCAAGTCTGCAACAATGGAGTTAAATGTTGAAAACTGACCTTGGTCTCATTCGTTCAGCAACTGTTATTGGTCTTTTTGTTCAAAAACAATGGTAGGCATTGTTTTTGATGTTGGGCTTATTATGCTGATTAAAATGGTGGTTGTGAGTGGGCAACATAAGGTCTCTTCTGTCATGGAGTTTACATTCTAGTAGGGGAGAGAGACCTAAACTGGTACATGATTTCAAATAGTCACGTTAATTGTTTCCTAGCAGATACTTGACTAGGGCGGCGAAGGGGCCATGCCAGAGTGGTTAGGAAAAGTCTCAGGGGAGTGGACTTGTAAGCTGAAATCTCAGTGGTAAGAAGGCAGTCCTAGGACAGGCGAAGGTCATTCCTGGGCAGTACAAACTGAGGCAGAAAAAGCTTGGTTGAGATGTAGTGAATGGGTCAGACCTTGGAAAGGGGTAGAAGATGCTGTAAGAGAGGGAGGTGGGGGTCAGACTGTGTAGAGGAGGGGTCAGCAAACTCGATAAAGGACCAGATAGTAAATTGTTAGGCATTGCAAGCCATATGATCTCTGTTACAATTACCAACTCTTCCATTGCAGCACAGAAACAGCCATAGACTGTATGTGGCTATGTTCCAATAAAACTTTATTTACAGAAACAAGCGGCAAGTTGGATTTAGCCTGCAGGCTGTAATTTGCTGGTCCCTGATGTAGAACCTTGTAGGTTTGGTAAGAATCTGCATTCTGCAAGCACAATGGGGGACAGATAACAAGCAATTATATGAAAAGATGCCCAACACCATATACCAGTAGGGACTTGCAAATTAAAACGACAAGATACCACTATACACCCACTAGAATGATCAAATCCAAAACACTGACAAAACCAAATGCTGACAAGGATGTGTAACAACAGGAACTCTTCATTCATTGTTGGTGGGAGGAATACAGTTTGACAGTTTCTTGGAAAAGTGAACATACTTTTACCGTATAATCACACACCTTGGTATTTAGCCAGAGTCAAAAACTTATGTCCACACAAAAAAACTGCACATGAACATTATCGCTTTATTCATACTTGCCAAAACTTGGAGGTAACCAAGGTGTCTGTCCTTCTATAGGTGAGTGGATGGGTGTGGCACTTCCAGACAATAGAATGTTCAGTGCTAAAAAGAAATGAGCTATCCTAATACTATAATGGTGGTATGTGAATCACATATAACTCTAAAGGTTAAAAGACAAAAATACTTAAAATAACTATTGCTACAATAATTTGTTATGGATATATGTATAAAATATATAAATTGTTAATTCAAAAACATAGATAGGAGGACAGTAAAAGCATGCAGTTTTTGTATGTAATTGAAGTTATCAACTTAAAACAGACTGTTAAAACTATAAGATGTTTTTTGTAAGCCTCGTGGTAACCACAAAGCAAAAACCTATAGTACATACACAAAAGATAAATGGAAAGAAATCAAAGCTGAAAATCATCACATCACAAAGGAAGAGAGGAAGAAAGGAACAACAGACTTAAAAAAACAGCCGGAAAACAATTAACAAAATGGCAATAGTAAGCCCTTGCCTATCAATAATTACCTTAAATTTAAATAGATTGAGTTCTCTAATCAGAAGATAAAGAATGGCTGAATGGGTTAAAAAACAAAACCCAACTATATGCTGCCTACAAGAGACTCGCTTCATCTTTAAGGATGCACATAAACTCAAAGTAAAGATGTTCCATAAAATGGGAAAACAGGAGTGCAGGGGTAACCATGTTAATGTCAGACAAAATAAACATTAACTCAAAAACTGTGAAAAGAGACATATAAAGAGGTCATTGTATAATAATGAAGAATTCATCAAGTGAATGTAAATATATATATATATATGCACCCAACATTTAGAAAGCAAATATTAGTCGATCTGAAGGGAGAAATAGTAACACAATAATAGGATGTTTCAATGCCCCACTTTGATGCATAGATCATGCAGACAGCAAACCAGGAAGGAAACATTGGACTTGAATTACACTTTGACCAAATGGACTTAACAGACATATACAGAACATTCCATCCCACAGCAGCAGAATACACATTCTTCTCAAACACACACAGAATATTCTCCAGGACAGATCATATATATACGTTAGGCCACAAAGCAAGTCTTCGCAAATTTAAGAAGATTGAGATCATATCTCTTCCGACCACAATGTTGTGAAAATAGAAATCAATAACGGGGAAAACTAGAAAATTCACAAAACAAATACGTGGAAGCTGAACATGTTCCTGAACAACCAGTGGGTCAAAGAAGAAATCAAAAGGGAAATTAAAATTTATCTTCAGGTAAATGAAAGTGTAAATGCAACATAGGAAAAATGTAATAGGATACAGTGAAAGCAGTTCTTAGAGGGATGTTAATAGCAATAAACAACTTCATGAAGAAAATAAAGGACGACCTCAAATAACCTAACTTTACACCTCCACGAACTAGAAAAAGAACAAAGCCCAAATTTAGAAGGAAGGACATAACAAAGATGAAAAGAAATACATGAAATAGAAAAATAATGATCATTTCACGCCTGTAGTCCCAGCTGCTCGGGAGGCCGAGGCCATGGCAGCCTGCACAACATAGCGAGACTTCATCTCATTTGAAAAAACAAGGCAAGGTGCTGTGGCCCCTTCTTGGGGAGGAGAAGTGAACACAGAAGACAAACGACAACGACAGACACACAAACACGGTGCAAGACTGCAGCAATTTCCACCTGCAGTGCCTTTATTTTTAACACTTCTTTTGGCATCTGTCCCAGTCTACCCCAACTTTTCCCGCCACTATTTTCTGTTCCCAGAATGTTTTCCTCTCAACATGGACTGGTTCTCACCGCTCTGCCTCAGGGAGTTAAGGAGTGCATCTCCTCCTTTGCCCTTTCCCGTTTGCGGGCAAGTTACAAGGTGTCTTGAGGCCGATCAACAAGAGACAATCCGTGTGAGAACAGGTGTTCCGAGAACCGCTTTATTTAAACATGGCTGAGAGATGACCCGGTGTCCACTACAGCCTCCCTTGGTTTTTCTTTCTTAAAAGTTCCCTGGTGTTTTCCTCTTCAGAGACAGCTGCGCCTCACCTTAGAAGAAAGTATTTTCTAGCTAGAGGTTCTCCTGGCAGACAGAGGAAGTTGCCACAGCTGTAACGGAGAGAAAAGTCTCCTTCCTAACTGGGACCCTCTCAGAGGCTGGGTGCTGACCTGCCCTGCTCTCCTCCCATCCTCCTGTGACTGAGGACATGTGCGCATGCCGCTACCTGAAGCTGTGCATCTCGGTGTGTAAAATGGCAGATGCCAAGTTTAAAATAGATGCTTGTACTGACACTATGAGGGTAAGGAAATTCTGAAAGTAGACCAACTGTGAATCAAGCAGTTATATGTAACTCATTAGAACATTGTGATCATTTTTATTTGTCTCTGTGACTATTTTCTGCGTAGCAGCCTGGCTGAGATGGAGAGGAAGGTGATTGGGAACCCAGAGCAAGCAAGGTAGCAGGACTCCATGGAGGTCTCACAGTCTCAGCTTTTGACTTCTCTAAAATACTGTCCCTTATGATCTCTTTCCTTTTTGTTTTTTTGATACAGGGTCTTGGGCTAGAGTGTGGGGGTGTCATCACAGCTTGCTGCAGTCTCGAATTCCTGGGCTCAAGAGATCCTCCTGCCTCAGCCTCCCATGAAGCTGGCACTACAGGTGTGTGCTACCATGCCTGGCTAATTTTCCTGTTTTTAGTAGAGATGGGGTCTTGCTCTTGCTTAGGCTGGTCTCGAACTCCTGACCTCAAGTGATCCTCCTACCTTGCCCACCCAGAGTATTTATGAACCCTTTAAAAGTAACAGTTTTCTAATTATAAAAGTATATATTCTACTTGGAGGTCCTTTGGTAAATGTAGAGAGAGTTATAAAGGTTATAAAACTACCCAAAATTCCACCAATAAAATTTTGATAATTATCTTTTCTGTATTTTTAACTATATATAGAAATTTTAGATTATACTGTACATTTTACATTGTATCCTTTTTAATTGAATATTAGATTATAAACATTTTACATGGCATTAAATATATCTGTAAATCAGCTACTTCTGCCCTTATGTTTGATTTATTCTGTCTTATGCAATTAGTCATTTAAATGATTTCTGCTTTATCCTATGTATAACTTGTCAATGGATTATTCTTATCTATATGCCATTTAATCACTCATAATCTTGTTGAGCATTTATTTGTAATTTAATTGTGTATTACTTGAGTTTATCGTGGTTATGTTTATATGCTGCCCCAAATATGCCATTAGGGGTAGGGGTAGGAACAGGAAAACATGCGCAGGCTTGAATGACTCACGTTCCAGCTCTGTGGGCTCTCACCCACCTCGGCTCCCTCACACAGACGGTGAAGACCATGCTGCTGGCGGGGTAGCGTTGTCCTTCGGTCACAGGAGACGCCAGGCGTGTGCCAGCAGCATGTGGAGTTGCAGGCTGTGCCCCTCTTTGCTCCCAGCACAGACGTGTCAGACCCTGGCAGCCGACTCTCAGAGAGCCCCATGTGCCAGGTGAGTTACCTGCTCGGTGAAACCACCTTCGTTGATTAGGAATTACTCACACTCTTTTCTGTGTTTTACATGTTCACAAGCATGTAAAAATTGTATAATCATGAAATGAAAGTGAATTCAAGGGGATATTTTTGTTCTCTCTAAAATGCACACCCTCCAACCCAGACTGTGAACGTGACATGATGTCCTAAGGCCCGCGCGCCGTCACTTCTGCGCTGTGGGCGTGGGGCGGGAAGGATGGGCGGGGAGGCGTCAGGGCTCTGAAGGGTGAGCACCGCCTGCCCTAGACATCCCCTACCCGGCTCTCCTCCTCACAGGGCCGCTCCCCTGTGGGCCGTTCTCTGCTTTACTCCCCACCCTGCATTGTGTGGGGCCTGCGCCCGACAGGGAGGGAGCCGCGCCGGCTGGAGCCAGCTCGTCGCACCTGCTGTGTGTCCCTGGCACTCACTTCCTTGTCCACCCCCCTCCACGCTCAACAAGATCATGGTCCCGGCTGTAGTGAAAGGAAAAAACCAACCAAACAACAACAACAAAACTGTGTTTCTAACTCTACACCCTGAACTTTTGACCACATGCCTCTCCCAGTCACAGATGGCAAACTGACAACGTGGCCCAATCACCGGGCTCCAGGAAATGGGCCCGGATCCCGGGAAAGGAGAGCCGACTCTGGACGCCACGGGTGAACACAGGCAAGCTGTTGTGTAGTAAGTAAACAAAGTGTGTTTCTTTTAATTAAATATTAAACCACAATCGGCTGGATATTTACACATGTTGACATCACATGCATGGAAGTACCTAACCATGGCTTAAATCCTGGAGCCTCAGATGCCAGGTCTGAAAGACCTGTGGGTTTTGTTCCACGCTGGGAGAATCAAGGTCACTCTGGAGAGGTCTGAGGGGCTCGGGAATGAGGGTGGGCTCTCACTTCCCAGCTGATCAGTTCTCTAAATCGGGGTCTTCTCTTTGAAAAATGGTTTAAACACCTCGACCCAATTCCCTGCTTTATGATGAATCGTGGTGAGGCCCAGACCCATACCTGACTTGGTCCAAGCCCTCAGCCCTCGTCTCATTTCAGCTGAAAGCCCTCTTGGAGACAACTCCCAGCCCTGCCGTCTGGTGGCTGGCTGCAGTCTGCATGTTGTCAGGGAGGGACCCGCGCTGGACTCCAGTTCAGTCGTGAGCAGAGGGGGTTTTAGCACCTTTGTTTCTGTGCCTTTGTGATGATGGTGAGGCCCCTGCAAAGCATTTCCCACTGGCCTCACAATGACAAGACCATGATTTTACACAATTAAATGTTTTGGATCCTACTTATTTGCTTTATTAAGAATAGTGACACTTGAGCAGGGAAGAGTTCAGTTTTACATCAGGGTGAAAGTGAAAATGAAAGGACCTGACCTGCGAAGGAGGCAGACATGAGCGGTTTGCCCCGTTTCTGCCCGGCGGGTTGAAGTTCAGCTCCGGCCCCACCTCGTGACAGCGGGTGCAGACACTCCCATAGACCCAGGAAGGACGCCGCCAGCCGGCTCCTCCTGCCCACTCAACCATACTCCCTCTAATCTCCGGAGAGCACCATTATCTAGGTTAGGTGTGTTCTCTGTAATAAAATAAGTGTGTCCTACTACTTACTGAGTACTTCTTAGATGCCAGTACTATCATGAACTCATACTACCCCTTACATTCCCGTTTTTGACCCGAGAAAGTGGTTTGTTGGAGAGGTTAAGTAATTAAATGACACCGTGTAGTTAATTGCTGAGGGGATTTGGGTTTGAACCAGGACGTGATTCAGACGCTCAGATCTGTAAGCACAAGTGTTATTACGTCATTTGCACCAGGATCCAGAATCCCCAGTGGGAAGCCTGGGGAGATGCATTGTGAGCAGACAGGAGGTGACAACTCTGTGCACGGAGTTGTGAGCGCCGCCACGCTGCCTGTCCTGCAGAGTGTCGGGGCTACACCTGTGTCTGTCCCATGGGGTTCTCTGGTTGAAAGCCTTGTGTCACCTACACACGACTTGTCTGGCGAAGCCTCACCTGAGCCCTGCACAGGTCCTGCTCGTGAAGCTCGAGCTCTCCGTAGGTCCCTGCTTTGCTGAAGGGACTCGTCACCCAGTGGCTTCCTGAGCAAAGATCAAACTTCTGATGCCGTGCGTGTCCAAGAATACCTTTATTGTATTCTCACACTGGGTCGATAACTCGGTTGTGTTTAGAGAAAAAAACGTTATTTCTCTCAGAATTTAAAGGCTAACTTTCACTTTCTTATTGCACCTAGAATTGCAAATGCAGACGTCAATGCCATTTTAGTTCTTGATTCTCTGTAGGTGATCTTCCTTTCCCTGTGCGGGGGGTTTTGGATCTTTATCCCTGATGTTTTCAAATGTCACAATAATGTGCTTCAGTGTAGAAGAACTTTGAAATTCATTTTGATGGGAACTCAATAGATCTTTTAAATCCGGAAACTTATAAACTCCATTTCTGAAAAATGTTCTTAATTTTTAAGTAGAGATATAATTTGCATACTACAATTTGCCCATTTAAAATGTACAATTCAGTGGCAGTTAGTACTTTCACAAAGTAACACAACCATTATGGCTGTTTAATTCCAGAACATTTTCAACATCCCATTAAGAAACTCTGTAGTCATTAGCAGCCCCTGGCAACCACTGACCTTTCTGCTTTCTGCCTCTACAGACGTGCCCGTTCTGACACTTCTTACAGATGGGCCCCTGCACTACGCAGCCTTTTGTGCCTGGCTCTTGCCCTGAGCATGACGTTGTCAGAGTTTATCCATGTTGTAGCTGGTATCGGTGCAGCTTCCTTCTTGGGGTTGAATAATAGGGTATACCCCACATTATTTATCTACTCTTCAGTTGACGGACATTTGGGCTGCTCCTACTTTTGGGCTGTTACATTATGGATAGTGCTGTTCTAAACATCTGGGCACATATGCTTTTAATTCTCTCGGTTATATACTTAGGAGGAGGACTGATGGGGCTGAGGATACTCCGTGCTTTACCCCCTGAGGAGCCGCCAGACTGTTTCCAGAGCAGCTTCACTGCTAGAGTCCCCTCCATCACTTCCTGGTAATTTTCTTCCTTCTGCTTCCGTTGTTCTCTTTGTGGAATTCTGTTTTAAACCCTGAGGATGAATCAACAACATCAGCACAGCTTCTTCAACAAGTGAACTACAAGAAAAAAAGAGACATAGGGGAAACGTAAATTATACAGACAAAATGTGTATCAACTAATAGGAACGTACGCAATATAGATGGGGCGGGATTGGTTGTGAGCTGTTGGTTGTTCTGGGTTTAGAAACATAGGAGTTTGTTACTCATTGTTTACTTACATATAAGTTTAAAATTCTCCATATAAGGATTTTAAAAATTCCACTGGAAGCCTTGTGTTTTAAAATGTGTGCAGGATTTGTTTCGATCAGGGATGGCAAGACACACAGACATGAAAATGACTGTCATGAGGGAGCCAGCTGACACTCAGAGACCCCTAGAAATAGGAGGCAGGGCTGCCACACAGGGCCACGAGGGAAGCGCCACGCAGGGGCAGGAGGAAGGGGGGCATGATGCGCGGAGCCTTGGTTGTGGCTCCTGCAGGAGAGACAGGCAAGGTGGGGGGCACACTAGTCTGAGTAACCTCCACAGGCTCTTGGGGACAGGAGCTGTCTCCAGCTGTCTGGCACCTGGCCCTGGGGTAATAGCAGAGCAGCACTGTCTCCTGGAGTGTACAAGCTAGAAACTGTAGACTCTGGATTGGTTGTTTAGTTGCTGGTTCTGGGAAAGGAAATCTCTGTCCAACTGGCAAGGCCCCAGATGACAGCATGAAGAAGCAGCAATGTGAGAAAACATAGCTAACGTCTTCTGTGTAACACTTGCTGTAACAAAATGACCACCCTGGGCTGTGGCCGCTTCCAGCAAGGGATCACAAGAGGCAGCTGGAGTTTCCATCTGCCTTGTTACTCTGGGCTTCCTGGTTTCTATGGCTTCCTGCCTGCTTCCTTTTTAAAATATATTAAGAGAGAGAGGGGGGGAAGAATGGAGTGGGTGCATGCACAGAAGAAATGGAAAGAGTTCTGTGGTCAGGAGCCCAGAAGCCCTGCCGAATGGTGGGTCGGTTGCCTTGAGGATGGCTGGTAGCCCACGGCAAAGCCAGATGGCCTGTGGCCCGGGTCACATGGTGTCCTCCCCCAGGAGTGCGTGTGGGGCCTGTGGAACCCAGCTCTGCACAGGCCGGGGGGCTGAGTTAGGCAGGGACGTGGCAGCGACCTGTGGGTTAGGTTAGGGGAGGCCTTGCCGACATGCTCAAGTGAGGACGGTCTCCAGGCAACAGCAAAGGGCCTGTGCCTTGAGTGTGTGTCACCTGTACGTAGCATGAGCCGCAGCAGCTCCTCCCAGAGCACCTGCCACCCTGAGCCTGCAGTGGCGAAGCCGCTTGGCAGGACCCGCTGAGGGACTTGGGAACAGAGCCTGACCCCAGCCATGTGCCTTAGAGGAAGAAGTTTGGCTTCACCTTGATGATCCGTGACAGAAGAAAGGATGTTACGTCCTCTCTGTGCTGGTGTTCTCACACGGGCTGGGTGACGGGCCCTCCGAGCCAGTTTGAGTTTCTCACGTTGTGCGCTCAGGGACGGCAACCCTGAGCCAGCCAGGACAGGGACAGGGACTGGGGAGGAAGAGCTCCCTTTGGGCTCGTTACGATGGTGCTGTCACAGACGAGTAGGGCTGTGCTTTGAACCCAGCGTGTGTGCTTCGTGCAGAATCATAGCGAGGGCGGGGACACCCCTCCCCGACCTCGGTCTCTGCGAACAGCGCTGCCTTGCAGACGGAAGTGAGGACGTGTTGAGGCAGTGACACGGCAACACAGGAACAGCAGGCGGCGTGTATGCCAACCAGCGCGTGCAAATCGCAGGCCACCCGCCCTGTAGGTAGGTCCAGGTCTTAGAATGATGAAAACAACAACAAAACACTAACAATTGATAACGGGCCTCATGTTAATGTTCTTCAGAGAAGAATGGAAAGATTTGTTTCATCTGACATTCTCTCTGTGGAATCATTCCCCAAGTGAAGAATGTGCACCCAATCTATCGGCGGAGCATTGTGAAGCTTGATTAGAAGACACATTTAGGGGCCTGCCTGTGCTGTTAGGCTTTCTGAGTTTCCCTCTGGGCCTGAACACCAGTGATAAGACCGTGCGGATTATCGGTGTTGCTGGTGGGACCCTGGATGCAGACCAGAGGGGGGACGTCATTCTTCTGCAGATCCCTGGGAGCAGCCTCTGCCATCAGAAGGTTCCAGATGCTACAAGGCCTCAGTGAGCTTCCGGTTTCCTTGCCTCCTGGGGGGTCTGGCACCAGGCAAGCTGAGACTCCGGAGAAGATGCCATCTCACGGATGACACTTGTGGGGACCAAATGTTGGCACCTGCCTGACCCTGTGAGGTGAGGGACACCCTGTGCTCTCAGAATGGCTGTGTCCTTCTGGGTGACCAACCATCCCAACTTGCTAGGACGGTCCTGGACAAGCCACAGCAGGTGGTCACCTGACTGTTCTCACCACCCACCAACAGCAACTTAGCCAAATCCGGTGTCCATCGAGCCATTATGCCCAGGACTGTACTGGCATTTGTGTATGTCAGAGCACTTTCATCCTCGCACAACTCAAACGTAGACCTCATTGCTTGTTTCCAACTTAGTAAAGTAGCAAACATACAAAAAAAAGTCCTTGAAATCCCACCCCAGAGCAGACTCTGTACGCAATCTGCTGTCCCCATGGAAGTGGGAGGCACCAACCCCACGGCTGTAGCTGGGGATGAGGAGGTTAAGGAGGGGTGGGGCCATGTGAACTTCTTGAGGTCTGCAGGCCTTTTATTTTCCGGTTTGCCACCTTCACACACCCTCCCTGGGGAGATCACAGTCTCTGAGGACCACTGCCAGTTGCCTTTTGTTGCTTAATTATTTTATCTGCGTCCCATTAATTACTTGGATCTAGTCTGGGCTTGTTAGAGCCCTCTTCAAAGTGGGTGATTTGCAACAGCCTGAGCTTGGCTCTCCTGATTAAAGGTAATTCTCTTCTCATGCTAATGGAGCATGCAGAAAGCTGGGCTGCAGGAAGCCCTTGGCACAGGAGCGCCAAGGGGATGGGTGAGAACCTAGGCGGAGGTGCAATGGAGTTTATTCTCATGAACCTGGTGGTTTCACTTAGGGGTGTGGTGGCTTTTCAGGGCCTGTCACAGAGTGTGATGAAGAGACACCAATGCCACTCCTGCTGCTCCGCACCGGTGATGGGAAGAGGATAGCTCTGCAGACTTGGTGTCGTCCTGCAAAAGGCAGGGGAGGCCTTGTGGAGAGGGGGAGAGCGGTTTTGGAATTGGCTTTGTGTTCCTGGCTAACCCATTTCTGTTTTCTGACTCTCGGTTTCCTCCATCTGCAGAATATGGATAACAGGAACCATCCCCTCGGGGCACGTCACACGCTCCTCCTTTCCTCAGTGGCATCCTTGTCAGATCTGAACTGAATCTGCGCTTTAGCTCTTGAGGCCCAGATGTGTAACACAGAACAACCAGTGAAGGAAGAACTCCTGCTGCTCAGCCGTTCTCTTAGACGTAGATACCACTGCACCTCCAGCGTCTCTGAAGATTCCAAACCTAACTTTGATACTGAGCTGGATTCGGTGCCGCTGGCCGGTCCAGCTGAAGCCTGCAAGACAACATTCTCCCTGCCTCTCCCTGAGGGTCTTTCCAGCTGGGATGCACGTCTCACCAGTGTGGCGTCTTCCAAACAGGGCAATGGAGCCACGTCACAAAAGGTCACTTTGAAATCCTGTGACTAAATAGTAGCAATGTCCATGAACAGGTTTTATGCTCAAATTTTGTAATTTACTGTAAACAGAAAAAAGCTTCCTAATCAGAAATGAAGAGATGTTATAGTAGGAATGAACTTCTCACCTAACTATGAAGTGCTGGATTTTAGGCTGTGAGCCCTCATGCAATACTATGCATTTTATGATATTTATTTTTAGAGGCTCTGAATATAAAAATGGGCTATTAGGAAGAACTGGAAAAGCAAAACAAACAAAAATTCAGAAAAGCACCCTAGAATTTTGGGTTTTGAAGGGTGTTGGATGGACTCAGAGGACTGAACACTGCAGTTTGGCAACACTGGGACCTTCAGTCTATTTCTCTCAGTCTGTCTGAAAACCAGTACGGTTGTATCTACCCTGCCTGTGCCACAGGCCAGTGCATTTTGAATGAGACAACAGTGTATGTCAACACCCTTGTAAATGTGTCTGCTAATGTTAGGGGTAATCTATTCTTAAAATAGCCAGGTGTAGATTTTCTATAACCAGCCAAAGCAAGTCAAAATGGGCCAAGCACACACGCATGTATACATACATACACATGCATGTACACATACACACATGCACACATACACAGTGCACTGAGCACACAAAAGGCTTCATGCAAGAGGATGGATTTGAAAGTTTAACTGGGTCTCACATTGGACTGGATAAAGTGATTGGTGCTGAGTCTCATGGGAAAGGTATAGGGGTTTCAGACAAAAAGCTTTAGGACCACACAACAGTAAGAACCAAAGCAGAAATGCCACCATCAAGTCCCTGGACACTTCTGCAGGGAGCACCTGCGCATTCGGTGAAGCTAATGGGTCCTTTCTCATTCGTCCTCCCACTCAGCTCAGCTCTACCACTAAATGGCAGCGTGATGTCTGGCTGGTGACTCAGTTTGACTCGATTTCCTGCTCTATAAAACAGAAATCAAAATGATACTTCTGACTGCACCACATGTTTATAAACATCCAATAAGAGAGTCTTGAAAACTTTAAAATTCTAGATGAGTCCATGCTATTGTTGCTTTGCCATTCATACTCATTAATAGCATCTAGATATTTAAGTATATAATCAGCAATTGCAACAATACTTCTTGAGACTCTTGAGTATAGCCGTGGTGCTCCTCTAGCTAAAAAAAAATGCATCTGTTTCTTCTTTGTTCTCTATTGTGAAATTCAAAGTCACCCTCACTAAACCGTGGTGGTCAGGGGACTTTCTAGACACACGGGACAATCACCACAGTTTCTCCCTCTGCTGAAAGTGTTCTCTTCATAGGGGGTGAAAAGCTAACCACAGAGCTCATTAGCAAACACCCCATTCGAGATCTGTGAAAGCTGGAGGGGTTCCAGGAAAGAAAAAAATATGGGAACTGTTGCCGGAAGTATGGCCTGATGGTTTCAACTTGACTAGATTAAGGGATATGCAGATAGCTGATAAAGCATTATATATGCTCGGTTTTGCATTATTTATTCTCACGCTTCAGTAGGCACTGAGCCCATCCCTCTTCTGCCAAATGGGAAGCCCAGGTGTTCTGGCATTTGATTAGGACAATTGGGCTGCCCAGGTGTGTCTGCCAAGGTGTTTCCAGGGAAGACGCGTCTGTGAGTCAGTGGACCGAGTGGGGAAGATCTGCCCTCAGAGTAGGCTGGGGGCCCAGATGGGACAAAAAGGTGGAGGAAGGACAAATTCTGGTTCTCTCTCTTCTGGAGCTGGGGCACCCTCTTCTCCTGCCCTTGAATGTCAGAACTCCAGGGTTTCTGGCTCTTCTACCAGCACCCTGCCCCGCCCACAGCCCCAGGTCTCCAGCCTGCCGCCTCCACCTGAGAGTTTCACTTTTGGTTCCTTGGGTCTGTTGGTTCTGTCCCTCTGGAGAACCCTGACTCACACATGGCGTCTGGAAAATACAAACTTTCACAAATATTTTAGACAAAGTAGTGGATCGTAAACATTGAATCATCAGGGGCTAATAGGATTAGAATAATAAAAGCTGCCATGGATTGGGTGCTTCCTCCATGCTAGTGCCTCACCTATCTATCTATCTATCTATCTATCATCTATCTATGTATGCATCCATTGTAAGAGCAAGGGTCTGGCTCTGTCCCCCAGGCCGGAGTGCACTGGTGCAATCATAGCTCACTACAGCCTTGAACTCCTGAGCTCCTGTCTCAGTCTCCCGAACAGCTGGGACTACAGGCAGGCACCACCATGCCTAGCTAATTTTTAAAAATTTTTTTGTAGTGACAGAGTCTCATTATGTTGCCCCGGCTGGTCTTGAACTCCTGGACTCAAGCGATCCTCTCGCCTCAGCCTTCCAAAGTGCTGGGACTTTGGCTTGAGCCACCGGACCCAGCCTGAATGCCTTTAAATCCATCTCCATGCTCTGGACTTGATGACCATCTTTTAACAGGAAAGACAAGCGAGAGATGTTTTACGTGCTGCAGGCCAAGCAACTCTAAGCACGTTGGCTGTGACCGACTGTGGCAGTCTTATGCTCCCAAAGCGTTTGGCTTCCACAAACCTGTTTCAATGTGTACCCACATTGAAAGATACCAACACTTGCAGAGTTTAGAGTTTAGTCTCCTGTGCAAATGCATATTTGTTAGAAAATGTTCTTCCTTGGAAAAGGACCTGTTGTTCTCTAACGGCTCTCCCAACACGATGAACAGTGTTGGGAGAGCCGTTAGAGAACAGTGTGGCTGGCCGTGCTGATCACACAGTCACATCCTGTGACCAGGCCAGTGTCAGGTGCCAGCGCTGAGCGAGGCTCTCAGAGAGGCACCTGCTTCCTGTGAACCTTCAAGCTGGACTTGTCCACGCAGCCCGGGCCAGCGGGGCAAGGTGAGTAAGGCTTCCTCCCTGCCTCTGCCTGCCTGGTGAATGGGGTTTCTCTTCTCACCTGTAAAAGAGTAATAGTTGTAATCTTGAAATACATGCGAGAGTCTGGGAGTAGATATTTGGAACGTGCATGGCTTGGCCTTTTCTTTTACTATTGCTGGAAAAAAAAATCTCACAAACCTAAAGCTGTGCCAATGGCACTTCAAAGTAAATTTAAGGCAGTTCCTGTTCTTTTACGACTGTGGTCATTTCCCATTTACGTAAGATCAATAGTTAGCCACCACTGACCACAGTTCTGCCAGACTTCTCGGAGGGATCTGGAAGGCCCGGGACTTCTCCCCCAGCTTGGGTCCCGTGACACACATGAGGAGGCCGGACTTTGCGTTCACCACACTCTTCAGCAGGACTGGTGCCACCGCAAACGGCCATCCCCACGGTCAGCAATTTGCCCTGAAGTGGCCCCAACAGCGCTGTTCTGAGCTCTTTTGGCACAGTTAGCTTCTCCTCAGCTTTGTCTTTATTTCTACTTTAAAAACACAGACCATCCATCATAAAATTATCCACGTAAACTGAGCCTCGAGAGCCTTTCCTGGAATAAGAGGCCATGCCTGCTACTTTGGAACGTCTCCGTGTGAGGTGCTGGGGCCACGCTGCTGTCACGGGCGCAGCCCTGTCTGCCTGTGTCACACCGCGGACGGTGACGCGGCCTCCAGGTAACTCCGGGTGGCATCTTGCATCAGAATCTGGCCCCAGTTGGGGTTTTGATCTGTTGAATCAGTTGTGTCCTTGAGAAGTTATGAATCTTAAACATTCTGGTTAGCATTTAATTCTTTTTATAAGCCAGGCCAGAGAGTGAGAATAAGAGCAGATTTTGGAGCCTGGCAGATCCAGGCTTGAACTTTTCCAACTTATTCATTCTTGGACCCAAGCATGGCACTAAATCTCCCCACCCCTCAGCCCCCTCATACACAAAGTGATGATCCTTGTCCGTGGTCGCAGGCATTACACGGAAACACCTACGTAAAGCGCTTGTACGGTTCCTGCTGTTCAATACTTAGATGCCGGGAAGTGCTGGCTCCCACCAGCGCGGGGCCCCAACAAGGGCAAGCTGCTTCTTGGGCTCCAATCGCGGTCCTCCAGGTGCAAGGCTGACGCTTGGCACCGCCAGGTTCCTTCGTGTCAGAGGGACTCTTAACTCTGCTCAACCCTGACCACACACACCCTCTTCCCCGCCAGGGAGGAAATACCGCAAGCTGCCCTAATTTAAGGCAAGGATGAAAATGCCAAGGTAAGCATTTAAAAGCGGGAACTGAAGTGAACTCAAGGATGTCATCCCAATGTATATTAGTAATTAAGGCTCCCTCTAGGCCATGCAGCCTTCCCAGTTTGCTGGGGACTGAAAGTTTCCTTCCCAGACTTGGTGCTAAATCTGGAAAATTCCGGGCGAACAGGGGCCATGTCGCCCTGCTAATGTCCCCTCCTCGAGGCAGGGTTTGCAGGATGGGTACTGGTGCGGGGAGGGGTCCCTTCGAAGGCCCTGTGGACTGCCGCTGCTCTAGGAGATGAGGGTGGATCCTGGTGGTCTTACCTCCAATGTCACCTCTAGCTGCAGCTGTGTGGCCCAGGCTGAGTGGTCCCTGCTGTCGGCCTCACCAGATGCCAGGGCTGGCATGCTACCGTCCTTCCAGGGGTGACACCTGCACCCCCCACCCTGCACTGTGGGTGCTGCAGTCTTGACTTGCCAAGCAGGTTGGGGAAGAACAGAGTCCCGATAACATCAGCCTGGCCTGCTGTGTGCCTCCAAGGGTGGGCCTGAGGGACAGCCCTCAGGGTGACTTCCTGAGCGGGCCTGTTCTGGGTTTATCTGCTATATTGACTCTTTTTGTCCCCTCCTCAGTCTGAAAAGCGGACTGAGAGGAAGGCATGCCGTCCCTTGCCAACAGCTTTCCCAGCTGGATGCAGTTTGTGGCATGCTCTGCTTTTTATTCATTTCAGGTTTCAAAGCTTTAAGCTGCCGGGTGAGGGACCTCCAGAGATAAAAGTAAACCTATTGGTGGGAAAAAAACGCCATACATAATTTACATGTTTCCCTTCCCTGTTGCTTGATTCCTTTTATATGATTTGGACTTTGAGTTCCATTTACAGTTCAGATGGATTGGCCACCAAATAGAAACCATGAACCAAATGGTTATATAAAGTCATAAATCTGTCTCATACTGTCACTCACTATTGCCTCTCTCCCTCCCTCCCTCATCTTTGCCATCCACCCATTGTCCCTCTTCCCTCTCTGTCCTTACTGAAAGTCTGGCCCCTGCTGCACCTGCGTGGCAGGAGCTCCGTGACCCTCGGTGCTGGTGCGGCGTCTGGCTCTGCAGCACGCGCCTGCGGTGATTCCGCTTGCTCAGGGACAGCCTGGGTCGAAGTCCCATTGCTCAAGAGCACAGCTGCTGTGACACCACAAAGTGACAGCAGGGCTGTGGGTCTGGGCGATTCTGCGATTTCCTGGTTCCAGCACTTGTGATCTAGAGTCCTACCCACTTAAACTCAAATTTGAGTATGGCACAGGGTCTCCTGCAGCCAGCATCCAGGTCTTCCCATATCTGGTCCTGGGGTTCAGATTCTCACTTTTTAAAGAAATTAATATTCTATTTTGACTTAAAGGTGAATAGTTATTAACAGTTTAATACATTCTCTTCTTCAGAAAGCATTCTAATTTTAACTTAATTTTAATGTGTTTAAAGGAGATAACACAGAGGTAATGGCTTGTAGAATTTGAGATTGTAGCAGAGACAACGGAGAAAATATTCCTGGGCAGGAGCATGTTTTCTGCTGTTTGTGTGTTTTCCTCCCATCAGCTGCTCCCTGCAACTTCCAAGACCAGAGTTATAAGCTCCTGGGCTGAGACACTCAATTTCCTTTTTAATATTTTCAACCCAGAACATTTAAATATTATACAAATCTGCTTAATTCATCAGTGAACATGCAAAGCTTAGATACCTACCCATTGTGCAAGCCCTCAACTTTACCTGAAGAAGAAAAACGGCAAAGGCGGCTGGACCATGTGACGGAAGCCACAGCACACAACACCCAGGCTGCTTCTCAACAGCTATGGGAGCTCCTGCAGTCCCTGGGGTGTGTCCCTGCGCTTCACGGACACACAGGGGTGCTGCAGAATGCCCGTCTTTGGTGCTTGCCTGTCTTAGGTTTGGGCATGAGCCACAGCAAGCCTGAACACGCAGCCACCGGCTTGGCCAGTGCAGCAAGAGCCGGCTGCTTGCCTCACCCCCCACCCAGGACACCACGCACCCAGGCCACGCCGAGCACACTGAAAACAAATCTTTTGGGAGTAGAGTCTGCCTCACTTAATGAGCTAACGAGAAAGGTTGCAAACAGTGCTTTCATTTTTATCCGTTTGTGCTCGTTTCCCAATGACAATATCAACAAAACATGAAAAAAATCTTTTTAAGCAAAAGACTGATGGAGCAATTAGAGAAAAGCAAAGTGCTGAATATCCAAAACTGCTTTTACAGCATTTCATCTTGAGGACAGCTGGGGAGTTCAGGTGTCACACGACTTGCCTTGGACTAGTCTTAGAATTCTTTCCTCACTTCTGATAATCTGATGAGGTGACATTCAAGAAGGGAGGAAACAAAAGATGTGAATAATATTAACCATGTTCTCACTTTAAATTTTTTTTGCATTGTTAAAATTCATAAATCAATTTAATAAATGATAGAAATACTTTATGTCTTTAATACAGAATATATAATATTGCACTCCAGTTGCAAGTGGTGTGCAGAAAAACCTCCATTTGGAAACTGCCATAACAATGGTCTGGGCCTGATGTTTTCTGGTATCACCAACCAAAGCACTCACTGACCTTTGATCCTACTGAAAAAGTGCCATGTTCAATAAAGCTTCCTTTTTATTCCAGTGTCAAAGGCCAGCAGTTCAACAACCACGTACGTGTCTACAAACATCCACCCACCGAGGAGCTTTCTCATCACACCACCGAGGGACTGCTGACTGGGATGCAGAGTTTGCTTTTTCTCAAAGTCCCTCAGCAAATCGAGGTCATTCAGGTTGAGACAAGAACTCACCTCTAGCCACAAACGCAAGACAGGAGGCTGAGGCAGGGGTCGGAGCAGAAAGGAAGGAGAATTAGCTCACTGCTTTGGGAGTCTGACGCCGCCCGTTCCCCTGTTCTTCACACCCCGTCCTTGACACCTGCTTCCAAAGCTCACTCCGACTGCATTCTTCTCTTCCCACCACGGAAGGTGCACATGCTTCTGAAAGATCTTGGTGGTTTTAAGTGAAAACCAATCTGTTTTTATATTTTCACCTATTATATGAGTCATGAGTGTGCACCGTCTTGAGCTAAGGTCAATCTGACCCAGGCTGCAGTTCGGAGAGGCAGACAAACTTTTACTTAAAGCTTTCACGTAGAAAGTTAATGATATACCTGACAACAAGGAAATTGAGTATATAAAAAGATCATTTAAAAACCTCTCTCATCTTTGACATTATCTTTTTAAACTAAATCAAATACAGTGAACAGCAAAGTAGCATTTTGGAGAAACAACTGGGGAAAAAAAATCTCAGATCAGGGACCGGCTGTCTTGACACAGTCTGCACCGAGGAAGGTGCATCTGTCGGCCAGCAAAGCTCCCACACTGTGTACCTGGGACTTACCTGAAAACACCACTACAGCACCGAACACTATTCAGTGCCAAAGACGCCACGCACAGTCAAAATTAAACAATATATACAAAAAGACCAAAGACATTTAAGACTATACTGACAAGAACTAAAACTACATGAAGTAAAGGAAAACTATCATCTGTATAAAAATAGATATTTAAGTAACCCAAAGACCTACTCTCACAGTAAAACAGTTATAAAAGTATAAAGCTATTAAACAAATACATGAATATATCAAAATGGAATGGTTTGTAAAACATAGTACCATCGAGAAACTCATTTCTCTCCCTTCCATATCCTTCTCTCTAGTGATTTTGTTCTTAAAGAGACGTATTTTGGTAAAACATAGTACGCTTTGAAAGAGTTGACTGGGTAACACATTTTCTTCGAGTTGTCATGGATACGAACTTTCTCTCAGAAGGTTCAGAATCTGAATCTATTTATCTTGGCGTCACAGCAATTTCAGAATGAAGCTCCCGATAAGTCCCTGCACGCTTTGATCCTAGTTCCCCAGCCCCCCAGAGGCTGCTCCTTGCTTCCAAAAACACCCTTTGAAGGAAGAAGAACTGGTGGCAATTCAGGGCAATGATGTGATGTGGGGAGGTGTGAAGTAGACCCAAGGGCAGGAAAGAGCTCCTGCCTCAGATGTCCTGCTGATGTCCTTTTTGGAAGTGGGAACAAGAACATGGAGCACATTCTAAATGGTGCTGCGGCAAACGGGCGGTGGAAACTCCGAGATTCTCCCGCCAACTCTCCGGAAACTGTCCAGTATGAGAAAAGGTTCCATTTAGCAGTATCTCAACTCTAACTTGTCTTTTAATGGGTACACACACCTACAACCCAAATGGAGAGTGGCATTAATAGAACAACCTTGTACCCTCAAGTGATTTTGAAAGTGCGTTCTGACTTGTTAAATAAGGTCATCATTGGTACAGTTTAGGAGTTTAGTAATGTAGTAGTTTACAGTGCAGTGATGCTTTGGAAATTGAGCTCTGTGCACGGTGTGCGTGGGTTTGTGAGTTTGCTTTCTGTTGGCCATAGTATCCAAGCAGAACACACCTTCTCTTGATTACTTTGATTTAAATGGTGCCAGTTGCCTGGGATGGTCACAAGAAGCACATACCAAGCATTCATGCTTGGTTTCCATGCTCTTTGAATTTCAAAAAAATCAATTTTAGGATCAAAAAGATGACTCTAAAAATATTTCCAAACAGTTTTTTAGCTGCCCACTGAAACAAGGATAGATCCACTTCAAACAAGGAAAATGTCTCTTGGTGCTTCAGCTATTACAATCAGCAGATTTTCAGCATCTGTGTCTCCCATATTCTCTACAGCATTTCAAACCTTTCTGCAATCACTTAAGCTTTGTTGATGGAGTGCTTTATTCCTGGGAACAGCAGTCCTGTAGTTGCCTAGGCACATTGGACAAATGGCCCTGGGGTCCCATGTCACCCAACCCACTTTAGAAGAAGCCCACAGCACCAGGAAGGTTTGCTTTCTGAAGAGTCAAAGAAACAGTGAGCCAACATCAGTTCAGGCAAAAGTTGGAATACGAAATGTTATACCACAAAGTCTGGACTCTGTACGTTTTGGTTTTGTGACATTCTCTGCATTTAAAAATATCTTCTTTTTGAGTTTTGAATTTTGAAAAGAAGTCAGTAGCTTTATTAAATGCAGCTATTATCTGGTTTCCCTGTCAGAGCAAATCTCTGCCTCCCTGTAGGCCTTTTTCTGGGCTTTTGAAATTTCTCTTTGCCTCTGACTACTCATGGGCAGTAAAGAAAACTTTGAATATTGGTAAGGCCAGTGCTAACTCCCAGAGATGGACAAGAAAATAGGAAACAAGGCTGGCAGTCCAACTAAACATTTGAAGGCAAACAGATTCCTCCCTTTTCAAACACCGGTATCTGTTGAAGGCCCAGGTGCTGGCCAGAAGGCAGGGAAAGGTGGCTACTCAAGCATGTGTTTACCTAAAATGTGCTCCTGGCTGGTCACTGCAGAGCTTTCCAGAGTCACCAAAGAAGAAAGGAGCAGAAAGCCCAGGGTGTCCCCAGTTTACTTGTTCTATGTGCCCATAGCATCTTTGTAAATATGAGACCCAATTCTGTTCCAGGAACTTTCCCTGGGCTTCTACAGGTACTTCTTTCTTTGTTTTTCTTCCTTTTGTCAAGTATAAATGTTAAGATAGCTATGGGATATCCGAATATTTTTGCCTTGAAATTAAATGATGTTTATCCCTAATTATTTCAATGTACAAGTTACCATTCTTTTATGCCAATATTAAAAGCAGCGACTTATATATTCTATGCAAAACAGAAAGATATAAATCTTGGCAAGTCGTCCGGGCGCGGTGGCTCACGCCTGTGGTCCTGGCACTCTGGGAGGCCGAGGCGGGCGGATCGCTCAAGGTCAGGAGTTCGAAGCCAGCCTAAGCAAGAGTGAGACCCCATCTCTACTATAAATAGAAAGAAAGAAATTAATTGGCCAACTAAAGATATATATAGAAAAAAAAAATCTTGGCAAGTCCCCAGTTTGATGAAGTGAAGGACAGGAAGATGACTAAGTACCAGTAGACAGAAGAGCAATCTTCATGAATTATACTCTGAGAAGCAGAACACAAAAATTGCCCATGTGTAACTGTCTGTTACTCACAGATCCCCAGTGGCCTTGTGTGCTGTTCTGTGAGTCATTTTCCAGTTCCGATTTTCTCAATTGTGAAAAGCAAACATTTTTACCCCATGGGGTAAGAAACTTACGAACTGATTATTTAGTTCTGGATGAGATATCTTTATTATAATTTATAAATCTCTATCTACCAAGGAGACAAGCACCTCTATAAAATGTATTTATTTTCTCTTTCACTTGGAAGGCCTCCCTTTGTTCATCTCAAATTTTCTGAATTTTTCATGAAATCCTAAACTGAATCCTTACAGATTTCAACAGAAAAAGCACAGCTTGAATTCTTGCTTCCAGCTGTGAGGGGACTGAGGTCACGAGCAGACAATGTCCCGCTGGGCTGGAGAAAGCCCCGGAAACTCATTTCCTTCTCAGAGTCCTCCCACTCCCACGAGTTAGTGAGGTCTCAGCATTGCACACCACGTTCGGGGCACACGTGTAAAGTAAGTCTTCACGGTGCTGGGGCTGCCAATTCCACAGAAAACCAAGGCAGGCTCTGTGCGCCCTTCGCTCTGCTGTGGGCACCAGTGTGAAACTTCTTGCAAGGCAGGCACACTGTCTCTGCTTGGAACAAATGGGATTAAGGTGGAGGGAGAAACACGGTGAAAAACAGAAGCCGAGAGCCTCCGCTCTTCTGTCAGTTTGGCCTCGGAACTTTCCCAGACCTGCCCTCCCCTTCCCTCTTGCTTCAACTACTTTTCTCTGTCATAAAAGTGAAAGCTTTCACAGGCTAACCAAACTTTCTGTACTTTTCACAGGTTCAAACCTAAAACGGCTTTGGAAAGGTTACTTAATAGACTAAATCCTAAATTGTCTTTCAGGTCACTGTTTTGACACTAGAGCGCAAGAGAAGGGGGTGGCCTGGGTCTGGAGGGACCAGAGGGGCTTCTTTCATTTTTATGTTGTCAGGTTTTATTTGGTGTGTTTGTCATCTTGTTGTCTCACCACTATTTGCACCTACTGGCTGCACAGGTTCTGGCTACCTGAAGGGAACTTATTCGTAAATGTACCTTGTACAGTATCCAATAGATAGTGTTTTTTTGTTTTCCTTTTCCAGTTCCAATCATGGAATTGCACAGACTATAAATGTAGAGGTTGGGAATCATCTCTGTCTCCCTTTATCTTGTGGACAGAGAAGTCTCGTGTACAGTGCCCGAGTCACTTGCTGACGGAACATAGACCCCCACCCTGGTTTGGGGCTCTATGGGCCAGAGGGTGTCCCGTCATGGCCCACGCCCTCCCCCAAACTCCTCCCGGCCACCGTGTTCCCAGCGCCAGCAATGAGGACACCCTTCCCAGCATTTGCTCATCTCAGATCCAAAAGACAATTTGTGAAAAAGTTTTTTTTAATTGACTGTCTATATACATTCTTTGGGTACTTAAGCTAGTAGAAAATGCAAATCTTTCACAAATTATAGGGAAGAATTTAAGTCCTGAGCCTTCTGAGTTCAAGGAAAACAAAGAATTCTCCTCCTCTCATTGAGTCTCACGTGTGTACTGAGGACATGAGAGGGTTTACTGGGGATTTCGTCAATCCTCAAACATCTGGTGGCGCTCTACACAATGCCACAGGCCCACGCTGTCCCTTAGTAGTTTATCTCAATGGCAGACGAAATAATTGCATCTCCTAATTTAGCAAGTTGTCATTGAAGGGCAAGAGGAAAAAGGTGCTGCAATGTTTGAATTCTTGGTTCTCAAGGAGAACCCTGTACAGGGTACCTTCTCTTCACCATCCCCCAACGCCCTCCGTTCGGGGAGGGGCAGGTGGCAGTGAGGACAAACACCGCCTCGCTGCTCCGCAAGCGAGGTCAGCCCTGTGCTACCGGCTGTTCAAAGGGAAGAAAGTTACTTCCTGTAGTGTCATCAGAGGCAAACAAACTCTAGAATCACAGCAGTTTGGAACTCTGATGCATTAGTTACAATCTAGCCCAATTCTCCCGTTTAACAAACTGAAGCTCTCAAAACAATTTAAACAAAATTTAGCTAAATAAATTTTTTGATTGCTAAATGAATGCCAAAGTGCTAACAAGGTCCTGGAGAGACACTCCGGGGAAAGGCCCCGGGACAGCACAGGGCCTTCCTTTCTGCGCAGGCGCGACAACAGTGGGGCAGTTGGCGTCTCACAGGACCAGGGCTCTCTGGCCATCCTCAACACGGGAAATAATAGCGGCAGGAGTGTAAAACTGCCTGCGGACAGGACTTTACAATTCCGATTTCCCTTATTTTCACAGAAACAAGCCAGCCGGGACCGCGTTAACTCACGGAACTGCCCGTCCAGGCGGTCGGGTGGCAGCACTGCCGGGCCTGCAGGTGCCCGGGTCGGTGCCTTCCGCTCCCCAGCCGTGGAGGCTCAACTCGTAAGCCTCTGGGTCCCGATCTCCAGGGTCCCTTCCACTGTGCGCACCGGAATCTAAGCACCAGCGGGAACTAGCCACACCGCGGGCCACGCCGACCACGTCCTCCCAGGCAGGACCGGCTTCCCACGCTGCTTTCCGGGCGCGCAACGCGGGTCCCGGGCTCCGCGGGCGCAGGCCGTCACGCCGGCCCCTGCAGCCCCCGGTTGGGGGTCTCCTTGGCCTTCCTACAGGTGTACAGCCACTTGATGATGCGGGCGTTCCTCTCGATGACCGAGGTGGTGCTGGGCACCTGCTCCACCAGCTCCTCTTCCTGCAGCCCGTCCTCGCCGCCGCTGCGCCGGGAGAAGCCGCTGTCGGAGGTGGCGACGCTCACGCTGCGCACCTTGAGGCCCACGCGGTCCGACCCCACGGAGAAGTTCTCCCTCCCAAGAGCCTCCACCACCTCGGGATCCAGGCCGCAGTACTGGAAGAAGGTGTCACACTCGGCCGAGGCCGCGGAGTGGCGCGAGCTGAGGTCCGACTGCGAGCGCCGCAGCGCCCCACGCCTCGCCGCCCGCAGCTCCGGGCACGGGCGCGCAGCCGGGCCCCCGGCGGGCACTGCGCTCGGCCGGGCGGGGGCCGGGGCCTCGCGAGGCGCGGGGGCAGCTTGCGCCGCGGGGCCGAGCTCGCTCGGGACGGCCTCCGCGCCCCCGGCCTTGCCCTCCGCTCCCAGCCGGGGCGTCTCAAGGGGCACCGGCGCCTTGTCCTTGCCTGGCCCCTGGAAAAGCTTCTTCACCAGGCTCGCCCTGGAGCCGTCGGCGCCCGGCCCTCGCACGAACTCGCATTTCTGCCGGTAGATGACCAGCGAGTCCGGCCTCAGCGGCTTCCGCGCAATAGTCCTGCGCGCCACCGGCCCCGGGGCGCGGGCCGGGGGCCCGGGGTCATGCCCCTGCTCCTTGACCGACCCGGGGCCGCTGTCCTCGGAAGCAGATCCCCGGCCAGCCCCCGGCCGGCCCCGCAAGTACTTGGCGCGGTCTGCCGCCAGCCTCTCCACCGCGCTCCTGCGCGTCGGCCGCGCCGCGTCCGGGTCCCGGGAAGCCGCAAGATCCTGGGGAAGGAACCGCTCGCTCGGGGGCGCGTCCAGGGCCGCCTGGGCGCGCATTCTCTCGGGGGCCAGGCCTGCTCGGCTCCGGTCCGGCGGAGACCCTCGGCGTTCCGGCGCCTGTCAGTCCCAGTGCCAATTCCGAAGTCCGCGCGGGTCGGGAACGGCGCCCAATTGCCCCGCGGGCCAGGTCCGGAGCTGGGGCGAACCTGAGTCCGTCCCGATTGGCGAATCGCCCCAGCGCCGGCCCCACCGGCTCCTCTCCGCCCGCTTCCAACCCCCACCTGAGACTGGCACCGCCCCCGCCCAGGGCCGCGGCCCGCCCTCGCCTTGCGCAAGGTGCCCGATCCCCGCCCCTCGCCTCCAGCCCGGCGTCTCCGTCCCCCGCCCGTCTCGCGCCCTCTCACCTCTGGCCCTAGGGCCCCCGCGAGCCCCTACCTCCTGCCCGGCGTCTCCGCCCACCGCCAGTCCTCCCTCCGGTCCGGTGTCCACGCCGCCTGTACCGCCCACCTCCGCTCCCTCCGCCCCCTCACCTCTGGGCGTCCGCCTTCCCTCACCTCCTGGCCGCGCTGGGGCGAACCGGCTCCGAAAGGGCAGCGCGCCCGAGTCGAGCTCTCGGCGCCGGGAGGTCCGGCCTCCACCCGGCAGCGAAGCGGGGAAGACGGCGTTCGCCGGCCCCCAGGTCTCAGCTGCCTCCTCCCTGACTCGGGAGCCCCTGCGATCACTGCTGGACGCTGGCATTTTCGGAGGGGAGGGCACAGGGGACGGGCTCCCCCCAGTCAGGGGTCTCACGTCCTTTGAATTCTAAAGTGACCTCAGTGTGCTTGGAAACTTAACTTCCTGTCCCTACCCGAGGTCATGTTCCTATTAGCAGAGAGGAATCGGGTATGAAGGGACAGAAAGCGCAGCGCACGTGTCTGCGTGTGTGGAGCTTGGCGGGACCTGGACCGGGCCCAGACTCGGCACCGCCGGCCGCGGGCGTGGCCAGGCCGGGCGACGTGCCGGGGCCCGCGGGGGAGCAGGCCGGTGCCCGGGGCACAGCTCTGTGTGCCTGGAACAGGCCTGACCCAGTGCCAGAATCATTAATCTTTACTGTAACCGAAGCCGCGGAAACCAGGCGGTGAGTCAGCATAGGAATGCTAAAAGTGTAAGAGAAAATATTTCCAAAATTCCATTCTTTCTAAAATTTGGGGAAAACACTAAAAATATCTGCCAGGCAAGTGCAATGTTCACGTTATCTCTTCCGTGAAGGCCAACTCCAAAACATGCTGCCCTCGAGATGTCGCGGCCGAATGCCCCTCGCAGCGCGCAGCCCTGGGCGGGCAGGTGCGGTAGGTGGGTCTGATTCGTTTCCAAAAACGCATCATGCGTGCCGTGCCGGGGTCGCCCGGAGGGAATCGAAGCGGGCCGTGCCAAGTGGGCCTTGGAGAGCTGTGGTTCCTCAGGGCCCCAGTGAGGCTAATATCCTGGTTAGGGACAGAAGCACAAGAAAGTCTTCTGGGAACGGGACCAGCCTGGTAGCCTCGCTGGAGAATGTCAGAGTCACAGGAAAGGTGACTCTGGTTAGAGGAGAGATGGAGGGAGAGAGGGAGGGAGGAGAGGAGCAGGGGAGAGAACGAGGGAGACACTGACAGAGACAGAAAAACCGGCTCTGTAGCAGGGGGCCGGTGGGTGGGGTCTGTGGGGACCCAAAGTCCAGCCTGCTCTCTGCTCACCAAACCCCATCTCTAAGTCAGAGGGGGGGAAAAAAAACAAACAAACCCTTTTTCATTGCTTAGCCCAAGTTGGCATCGTTCCCTAATCTGCACTACTTCATGTGCAACAGCAGCAGTTGAGAGAGAGAGAGAGAGAGAGAGAGAGTCCCTAAGTGCAGGGCCTCTGGAATTGAGCCTGGATCCACCATTTAGCTATGTTCCTTTGGACTGGTAACAAGCTTCTCAGGGTCTTTGTTTTGTCACTGTTTTATGGCTTAGAACATTCATTGTTTCTTGGTGAGCACTAAGGAAATGTCAGCCTGCAAGACCCAGGCTTGGGTCTGGCCTCAGCTCTGCCTCCTCAAGAGGCTGTAACATTGGACTTCTCAATGCCTTTGGTTGCTCATCTGCAATGAGAACTCATTATATCCACCTGTGGAGTTCTTGCTAAGACTAATGAGATTACTTACAAAGGGCTTAGTGTTGAATCTGCTACAGAGCAAATTTTCAATAAATGTTAATCTTTATTTTGATGATTATGAGTTGTTTGTCACATTTTGAATATGGTTAGTGAATTGGCAATGAAAATCAATTCATATTAGATGAAACTAATTACATATATATTTGTAATTTTCCATCTATTAGGCATATAATTTACTGGAAAAACGGAACTTGAGTAGTAAAATACTGACAAGAGAATTGTCTAAATAAAGTGTTCTTGCTGCTCAACTGGTAGTGTATCTTTGAGGCTATTTCCTTTCTGGCATTGCCTCAAAAGTCTTGGTCTGACCAGGAAAAAATGCTTAAGAATTCAATGATCCAGTAACGCCACTGCCAGGAATTTATCCTAAGGAACAACTAAGAGATGTGTGCACAGCATGATGGGATTTGTTGCAGATAGATGGTTGAAGTCAACCTACACGCACCAACAGGAGGAAGGCTGGATAATGTGTGAGCTACCCATGGGATGGAGAATTATGCCACCATTTACAGTCAGGCTTCCAAGGATATTGCACAGAGTGGGAAATTATCATGACGTATGTGAAATTGTAAAGTAGCAGCTTTAGTAGCAGTCCCCAGCATATGGTCCAGGGAATGTGTGGTCCTGAGATGTTTTTGGAAGGTCCACAAGGTCAGAATTATTTTCAAAATAACACTAAGATCTGCCTTTGCTTTCTCCATGTCTTATGAGTGTATAGTGTAGTTATCTAGAGATTAGTGACATGCTATAATGTATACCATTTAGGGCTAGCAATGTATGCATTCACAACATTATCAACTTTCGTTTTAATATAAGCCATAGAACCAAAGCTTATTAAAATCTTCTATAATTTTTAAGAGTTAAAGAGGTCCTGAGAATGAAAAGTTTAAACATTATTTGTATATATTATAAGCACAAATATTTAAAAAGTGTAGACATAGGGGAAAATGGGAGGCAGACACACATTGGTTCTCCTTTCATTAATTCATTCAAGATACATTATTGAGTCCATACTATGTGCTGAGTGTTTTGCCCTATACTTTCAAATATGTCAACTGATGGAAAACTAGCAACTGAAGGGAAATTCCTAAATCTTATTTAGGAGGTTCTAGTCTGTTCTTACCTTCAGCTCCCACTATACTTAATGGTGGATTTTTAAAGCATTCCCTAAAGATGGTAGCAACATAAAGATACACATTATTATCCATGTTAGTCAAATATACTGGGTTTCCTAGCCAGTGTGAATAGGGAAAAAATAATTGCAGAGCATAAGGACTGGGGGAAAAAAGAGGCAAAATTGCACTTATTTATAGATAATACGATTGACTATTTCAAAACTCCAAGAGAATCTACATAGATTTATTAGAGCAAGACACTTAAGCAAGATGGTCAGACATAAGAACAACATACAAAAATCAATAGTATTTATATGGACTAGCAATAATCAGTTGAAAATATAATAGGAAAAAATTATCAAGAGGATACAAGAAAATCCATATGGTATCTGATAATACATCTCAAAAATACACAAGGCATGCACATGAAATATGAGCTATTTTGAAGGATATAATAAATGAAGATATGCCATGTTCAGGATGGGCAGACTCAATATTGTAATGATGTTAATTGTCCCTGAAATTAAAAAGAAGAGAGATTTAATACAATTGGAAACAAAATTCTAACTTTTTAAAATGCAACTTGACAGACAATTCAAAAAATTATTTGCAAGAATAAAGGTTCAATGCCTTATCTAGTATGGTACCTATTAGCCACATGTGGCCACTAAACCCTTAAAATGTGGTAAGTCTGAATTAAGATGTGGTGTGTTACATTTTATATTGAAGGAATAGTATTTTGTATATTTTGAATTAAATAAACTATATCATTAAACTTTTTTAAGTAGTAAAGGCCTAGAAATAGGAAAATTTTGAAAAACTAAAGGAGAAAGGATTTTTTTGCTATCAGATATCAAAGGCTTATTATAAAATTATAGTAATAACTTGAGTATGATAGTGTTGCCAAGATAGACAAATAGGTGAGTTAAAAAAATAGCCTCAAATTATTTATAATATAGGGAGCATTTAAAGTCAGCAGGGAAAAGGCAAACTATCATAAAAATGGTTTAGGAATGAAAAATGTATCTTTTTATTACAACAAATATAAAAGTAAACTCTGAAAAACTCTGACAATAATATTGATTTAAAGGTAGAGAAATGAAAACACACTTTTGATTGAGTGTAAATTGCTAAAGTCACTTTCAAGAAACATTGTGCAATATCTAATAAATTTGAAGTTGAAAGTACTCTGCCACTTAGCAATTCTAGTTTTGAGTGCATTCCCTGATTGTATCCATGAGTACAAGGAAAGCATGATGCACGTATGCTCATTGAATTGTATGTGTTTCAGCAACCCACGTGTCTACTGGTAGGAGAATGTAACAATAAGTTCTGATTGTTCATGCAACGAATACATTAAAACAGCCAACATGAATGAACTGGATTACATATATGGACTTTGACAAATCTGGAAAACAATGCTGAATAAAAACACAAATACAGAATATTATGTACATTTTAATATCTAAATAAAAAGAATGGGAAACATGTTATTTTGCATACTCAACTATGAAGAATTGTATAAAAACATGCTATGAATATACACCAAATTCATTGCAGAAATTTCCTTTGGGGAAGAGAAGAGTGGAATAGAGGACTCAACACTGTTGGCAATGTTTATTTTCAGGAAAAATAGATTTAAAACAAATATGAAAAAAAAGTCTGTCTCTCTCAAATTCGCTCTCTCTCTCTCTCTGTCTCTCTCTCTCTCAGAATAAACCTTTAGTATAAATGTCCATGCATCATTCATTAATTTTCTTTTTCCCCTTTCAGTTTTGAAGTTGAAATTAGTGGTGATATGAGCAGTTCAAATTTCTAAAGAAATATGTTGGAATGTAACTATTATTGTAAATCTGGGGCAGATGTTACAAATAACATTTCAGCACGAGGACATTGGGAGATAGAAGTTTCCTGCTACAGGGAACTTGGGGGACAAAGGCTTCCAATAAAAACAATTGGAAGTTTGGGATATGAAAAATTGGCTATAACAACATGCAAAATGAAACATTGTAATTAAGAGTTAAAAGACTAATCGACCACATATCAGAAAGGTCCTTGAACATCATGGTTAGAAATCTTCATGTGATTTGATAAGCAAAAATGTGAGTAACTGAGTGGTATTGTTATGGAAAATTCGATCAGCAGTGTTGCATAGGAGGGTTTGAGTAGAGAGGGATTGAAAGACAGCAGGTTGGCCAGACAGTGTCAGTGTTTATGTGAGTAGTTAGAATAATGGCAATGGTGGTGGGCATGAGAGTTAACCATGTGTGCCAACTTGGCTGGGCAGTGATGCCCAGAGATGTGGTCAGACATTACCCTGGATGTTTCTGTGTGGGTGTTTTTAGATGAGATTGACATACAGGTTCGCACAATAGAGAATGTTTGCCTTTAAAAACAGAGAAAGAAAGAATAAATAAAAGACAAGAATACCTGAAAATTTAATACATTCTCTATTGTGCGAACCTGTAAGTGCCTTGTCGAATGCTCTTTAAAAGTAGTAATGAAGAGACTAGAATACAAAACAACCAGAGAGCAATGAACAAAATGATAGGAGTAGGCCCACACCTATCAATAACAACCCTGAATATAAACAGTTTAAATTCCCCAAATTAAAAGACATAGAAGGCCGGGTGCGATGGCTCACGCCTGTAATCCTAGCATTCTGGGAGGCTGAGGTGGGCGGATCTCTCGAGGTCATGAGTTTGAAACCAGCCTGAGCAAGAGAGCGACCCCGTCTCTACTAAAAATACAAAGAAATTAATTGGCCAACTAAAAATATATAGAAAAAAAAAATTAGCCGGGCATGGTGGCGCACGCCTGTAGTCCCAGCTACTCGGGAGGCTGAGGCAGTAGGATTGCTCGAGCCCAGGAGTATGAGGTTGCTGTGAGCGAGGCTGATGCCATGGCACTCACTCTAGCCCGGGCAAGAGAGTGAGACTCTGTCTCAAAAAAAAAA